>JASDQU010107111.1:5855-21984 GCA_032191745.1 Picea mariana
TGATATAAGGCCTGGAATTTCTCTAGATCTTTTCTAACAGTCACTACTTCAGCTTCCAAATTTTCACCTTTTGTTTCGGCTTCCTTCAATTGTTGTTTGAGGATGTATTCAATGTTCTTAGATTCTTCTAACTTAACCTTCAACAGAGCAATTTCTTCAGTTGGTTCATTGCATGTTTTCTCATACCTGAGTAGTAACTGTTTTTCTTTTCTTTTCTTTTCTCTGAGTCTATCAATCTCTTCCATGGCACTGGCAAGTTCTCCTTCAAGATATACTATTGCTTCACAATCAACGAACTCACTCCCTGTATCTTCAATGTTTATATATTCTAAAGATATTAGCATGATATCATTTATTTTATCTTCAATAGAAGAGTCACTTCTTTCATCATCTGAGGGATCATCATCATTGTTTACACAAAATCTTTTCTTCTTAAAATTATTCTCTTTATAGACCTTCTTGTGTTTGTGATTCTCTTCATCGTCATATGTCTAATCCTTTATTTTGTGAGGACACTTAGATTAAAAATGACCTATCTTACCATAGTTGAAACATTTGAAGGGAATTTTACCTTTGTATTTACTTGATCCTTTCTTCAGCCTTCTCACAAAATTTGCTTCAATCTCGTCTATATCGGAATCTGTGTTTTTATCTACTTTAAAAGATGCCTCTCTTTTAGTGGATTTACCTTTGGTGATTATCATTTCATAAGTAGTTAGGGTTCTAAGAACTTGATCTAGTGTCAACGTTTTGAGATCATCTATTTCCTCTATAGAAGACACCTTTGAGTTAAATCTACTAGGAAGAGATCTTAGTATTTCTAGACTAGAAAAGATTCATCTATTGTTTCAACTAGGCATTTCATAGTGTTGACAATTTATTCTATATGTAAGAAGTACTTACTGATAGTTTCATATTCATCCATCTATAACTGCTCAAATTTCAGTCTGTGAGTCTAAATTTTTGCATCTTTCACCTTTTCATTACCTTCATAACTACTTATTAGCTTCTCCCACATAACTTTTGTTGAATCACAGTGCATGATTTTTACAAACTCGGCTTCAACAAGTCCACTGAGGATGGCATTCATTGATTTTTCATTAAAGATAAACTTCATCTTATCATGTTTTGAGGCCAAGACTACAGGCTTCACATATCCTGTTTCAATGAAATCCCAAACATCAGCACCCAAAGACATTAAATGTGTTCTCATCCTTATTTTCCAAAAGGAAAAGTTTGTTCCATCAAACAGAGGGGGTCTATTAGTTGAACTTCCATCATGACTAGTCATGTTCAAGCTTATGGATCTACCTTTCATCAAAGGAACCGAATTTGATACCAATTGTTGGAAATATAACTGAGAGGGGAGGGTGAATCAGTTATTTAAATACACTTGAAACTTTTCTTATTATTTTTTATTCCTTCTAGATTATTATTTAATGTGTTGTTGATAACTTAACATGCATAGATATAAAATATTTGATCAATCACACAGAATACACAGACACACTGATTTTCATGAGGAAACCCATAAAGGGTCAATACCTATTCTTCTTAGGATGTCAATTAAGATCCAACTTTATTGTACATCACAGTCTTTGAGCTCCAACTAAAATATGAGGCTACAATCTCTGATAGAAATCTACAACTTGCAGAGAGCACCAACTCTCAGATTTCTCTAGAACCAACTAGATGGAAGCACCAACTCCTAGGTTTCTCTAGCACCCACTAGATGGAAGCACCAACTCCCGGAATATCTTCTAGCACCAACTAGAATTTAGAGGACTTCAATCCTCCCTAGCACCACCCTACCACCCTGATTGAAACTTACAAAATTTACTTACTTGCTCTGTCTCTGATATGGTCTCTTACAGCTCCATGTCTCCTCAACCTTCTTCAACTTCTATACTGTGTTCCGCTTTTGCCTCTTTCTACTTTTATGCTCTTCTCTTTTTCCTCCTGCGTACCACCCCACTGTTCAGTTTTTCGTCTTCATTTTATGCTCTGTGCATACATTGCATTCCTTTACGCTGCACCTCTTCTCTAATCCTTTTTTGCTTCTTACTACCACCTTCTACGCTCATGCATCAGTTCCCAAAAAAGCACATTCTCTGCACATCTTTATCATGCCAAGTCCTCTGCCAGATCATCCTGGCAACTCTTCGTCACCACATCTCTGTGTTGCATCTCAATTCTATATATCCTCTTCTATGTTCTGCATGTCATATTTTTTCCCAGTTCTCTCCCAGGTCCTCATCGCAACTCTGCCACTTTACTGGTGGTTACTCACTTTCTATTCATCATCAATGCCTGTTATCCTGAGATTTATTTTCTTCACTAGAATTTACCATTAGTCATTTTATTCATTGTAGATAAATCAGTCCTAAGCCCCTTCCTTTACGTGACCACTGGCGGTGACCACACACCTATTCAAAAAGCGCTTCACGATCTTGGTCTAACGAGTTTTAGCTCCTTATTTCAATATGATCTTGGATGATGATCTCACGTGACCATGCGATTGCAGGCATGGAAAAAGGCGGTTTGAGGGAAACCCTCTTTTCACCCCGCAATTCACAACAGAGCTCCACATATGCCTTTGGCGATACCGTGGTTTTGATTGCGGCCCACTCAATAAAAATCAAGACTCGAGCATGTTCTGGACCCGCAATTGAGCATGACCATTGATCTTCAATCCCTTGTCGATTCCACTCAATCAAAGACTACTATCTCCCTTCCTTTCCTCCTTCCACATGCGATCCCAGATCTCCACGATCTTTTGACACGTAGCTGCCTTCCAAATCAACGACCACGATTTATTTCGTGATCTGGGCTTCAGGAGTTTCAAATATCAAACCCTGCTTTCCTCCATATGTCAATATTCTGGAGTTGATGATATGCAGAAACCTACCCTCCTTAATCCAACAAATATCCTCTACTCTGGGACTTCAGCCTTCAACAATTTCAAACCTTTCTCCTTCGTGTTTTCCCTGAGTAGTTTCGCCCGGAGTCAACGATCTATTGACACGTACCCTCCTGCATGATCAATGATCATAAGTGACTTCAACCCTTCAGGACTTTAGGCTGATCATTGCTTCATTCTCCTCTAGAGTGGTCACCTGCTAAATAAGTCATAGGTGGTGGAGACTGCTTGTTGTCGGTTAATACTTCCACTTACACTGTCCTTCCACTGTACTAGATCAATAGTTAAGAATGCATATGAAGTGATCTTTAGATTGGATGACTCGTATCCACTTCGCGATATGGGCATCTATTGGTGGTACAACTCCCGAAGTAAAACTCTCGGAGTGACGTAACATTACACACGTCACCTGTTGACTTGGCACGGGTCGAGTGGTTGCCACGTGTCCTTGCTGACGAGGTCTGCCACATGTCCTTGTTGAGGCAGTCTGCTGACGTGGTCACCTGATGTGACACATATTCATCTTCTTGATCTAATGGTCAGAATAATATTCTTCAGATCTTATGGTCCTTATTCATTTCAGACGATCTGACACTTGAGATTTTCTTCGGATGATCCGACGGTTGAGAATTTTTTTCAGCTCTCTGACTTTCCAGGCTTCGGTTATTTCAAATCTCAAAATGAAACTCTCAAAGTGATTTCTATGGAGCTCACGATCCATCGCCATGTATCCCTCTGGATTTGACGGTTGAAATTTACTACGACTCTTTGTCTCTCTGGACTTTGGGAATTTCAAATCTCAAATTGAAAAATATTGAAGTGAGATTTTTCTGGAGCGTAACCTCCTCACATATTTAGACCTAAAAAAAATGATGTTCGTTTGATAAAGATCTTAGATCAAAGGATCGACCTGTCTGCGACGCAACTTTTCCTTGGATTAAATCCAACGGTTCTCCATCTTTGTTTATCCTATCCTTCCACTTAATTTGATCCGACGGCTGACAAAGATTAGGATAATCGAATTCTCAAACCTTGTACCCCATTTATCCTATCCTTCACTTAATTTGATCCAATGGTCGTGAAGACTCTCGAAGCAGATCCACGATCAAGGATTTTGATCCTGATCACATTTCTGTATTGCGCTTTTCCCTTCTGAGCTTTGATCTCTGCATATTGTTCGCTTCTCCTCCTGAGCTTATGTTTTTCCTATTTTCCATTGTCATTGTTGTTATTGCCATCAATGACAAGCACACGCTTCCTGTAAAATATGCCAACACGTACATCGTACAACACATGGAAGGTGTGCTAACATGGAAGGTGTGTTGATTGGGCAGTGTTTGATGACATGGTCGAATGATTGTGTGACACTTGGAATTTATTGGGTGAATGTGAAGGTGCCACGTGGCCCAGTCCTAGGCTTCCATGTGGCACCCCTCTATTGGTCATTGGTTATTGGAAAAAGTTTGGGTCCACGAGAGTCGACCCCATGACCTCTCATCCGAGCTAGTGTCTTGGTAGAGTCGGGCTACCAGCCCGCCCTTGGTGTCTCTTTTTAAACCATGGCATAAAACCTCTATTTAAGTTTGAATATGTTATATATTTTGGAGGAAAAGGGTTGGGGCACGACCTCACCATATGCCTTTCCATATTCACATGGGAACCATTACCCAAGTGTCATTCCTCAGTTTCATTATCTACACCATGTGACTCGAATACCAACCATTGGCACGGGGGTTTTTGGAACAACCCTGGAACCTAGCCCCAAATCTCGGTCCAGTGTAACTACATATAACCCTCTCCAGTATTGTTTGGTGCGCGTATAACGGTTAGTGCCCAGTCGGTCGAGCTAGCCCACCAACCATGACACTTGACCAGGGACCTAAACAGCAGGGTTTAACCTTTATAGCGTGAGGAGGTTTTGGAGTGTGGCCACATGGGCCTTACATATAACCAGGAGTCAAAATCAGAGGGGGCCAGCGCACCAACAGCCTAGCACTAGGACACATGGAAGAGCCTAGGTGACCAAGAGTGAGGAAAAAAGGGGTTGTGCCTTTTTAATGTGCCAAAAATGGGTTTTTATACCTTGTAATAATATTTTTAGTGATTTTCTCAGCAATTTTGGGAGATTTTGGCCAATATTGGGGGATATTGGGCCCTTTTTGAGGCCATATCTTGGGGAGAAGTTGGGAGGTTTTTACCCACTTCTAGTCTATATAAACCAAATTTTCTTGAAGCCATGGCAGGAGGTTCAAGACAAGATTATATTGAAGGATTGTTGAGCCAAAGCCATTTTTATGTAAGGAAGCCATTGAGGAGAGCACCTTTGTGGACCATTTCTGGGAGCTCCATTCATCCGATTTCAGTGTCGTCAGTTTTGTTGGGTTCTTGAGATCTGGCAGAACAAGACTAGATCAATTTGTAACCTTTTTGGAACTGTTATGATGTACTTTTAAATATTTGAACATAAATAAGAAAGCCTCAACCACTGAGACAATGTCCTGGAGACATAGGCGAGATTGTCGAAATCCGTTATCGACTTATCTTTTTATGGTTTGTTGTTTCTTATTTATTATTTCCAGATCTATATAAGTTTATATGGATGCCTTGTTTCTTCATTAATTCTTCCTCTTTCATTAGTTTCCTAAATGGTAAATTAACTCATGCAAAATAACTCAACCATTGTCGTTTAAAAGTTCTTTTCGGATCAAGTGGTATCAAAGCTAGTTGACTGTTGGTTTTTGAGTTTGCATGTTAACCAGGGAAAGGCTAAATCGTGGTGAAGGTGAGCTTGTTGAAGAGAATCCATTGATTGGATTGAGAAAGAGAAATTCTCAAAGTGAGAAGATGGCATTGGAAGAGGGACTTTCTCATGATGAGAAAGAGTTTCAAAAGACTTTCTTCACCATGTCGAAGATGATGAAGGTTTTGTATGAGGATTACTTGGAATGGAAGAGACTAAATCTAGGTGAATCTTCAAAGGTCAAAAGTGAATAAGGAGAGGATCCTCCTCAAATTCCTCCTTCACGTCCTTCTTCTCCATCAACTTCTTCTTCTTCAAGTTCAAGTTCTAAATCCACTGTAAGAAAACATTCTAGTAAACATAAACAAGAAATGCCTTTACTAAAACTTGATGGGAAATTTGAATTACCTATGTATGATGGTGAAGTCAATGAAGTGAGGTTTGATAATTGGGTCAGACATATGGAGGTTTATTGCAGTGTGCAAAAAATCAAGGATGAGGCAACTCAAATCAAATTGGCATCACTTCGTCTTGTAGGCACAACACTCATCTGGTGGCAAAACAAGTTGCAAAATGGCACACAACAAGTGGGTAATGTATTTCCATCATGGCAAGTTTTTGTTACTACACTTAGAAAGAAATTCCATCCTTTAGGTTATAAAGATAAATATTTAATTGAATGGCAAGCTCTTAAACTAATAAAAGGACAAACAGTGCAAGAATACACAAATGGGTTTCATAAAATGGCATTGATGTTAGATATTCCTTTACATACCCAAGAAAATATTATGAAGTATATAGGAGGTTTACCTACACATATTTGTAACACTGTATTTATGTTTGGACCTACTAATCTTGATGAGGTTTCTATTCAAGAAACATACATTGAAGTAGGGAAAACAAGGGTTGGTGTATCAGGGGAATCATCTTCAAGAAAAGAGGACAAAAGGAAGTGGAATGGCAAGAATGAAAATTCAGTGGCAAGAAAGGAAGAGAATCCCTCTTACAAGCATTGCAAGAAAGAAGGGTATGATAAGGACCATTGTTGGCAATTGCATCCTAAGAAGAGACCGAAGTGGGTCAACGAAAGGAAAGGGAGGAAAACAGTTGCAACAACATCATGACCAATTAGACTTGGGATCAGATTTAGGTGATGAATCTAAAGTCTCATTGGTTGGTTTGGCAGGTAAAATTGGTGATGGATTTGATTCTAGAAGTAAATTGTTTCACATAAGGGTCATAATGAGTCATACTAAGGTCGACACATTGATAGATAGTGGATCTCAATCTAACTTGATTTCAGAGGAATTGGTTAAAAAATTGGGAATAAACACTCAGATGCATCATAAGCCTTACTCATTTAAATGGATAAGAAACAATCATAAATTGCACATAACCAAGCAGTGCACATTAATATTTTCAATTTCATCTAAGTTTTTGGATGAGGTAACATGTGATGTGGTGCCACTCAATGAATGTGGAATGGTCTTAGGCAATCCTTACTTGTATGATCACAAAGCAATCTTCTACAGGGAAAAGAATCAATATCACTTAACCAAAGCAGGTCAAGAATATGTTGTTCATGCTCATCATTTAAAGGAAAATAAATCTCTTCAAACTATGGAACAATTAATAAAGGTGGCTCGTGTAAGAAACACACATATAGTTGTTTCAAATCAAGTCATTGATCTTAAGCAAAAATAAGAGATGATTGTAGAATGGAAGATCAATCACACTTTGCTTCAAGATAAGATAATGTCGTGCAAATATTACAAACATATCTGCTCATTTGCAGTCATATTTATGATGTTATCATTAGTAATGTTGTCAACATGGATGATAGTGGATTCAGTAAGATGTGACAGAGTACAAATGGCTAGCAATATGTTGTCAGTTATCATGATTGTTTTACAGCTGATCTTGATGAGACGGGTGCACATGACATATTTTAAAGATAGAGAATAAGTCGGTTGGCCTATCCCACACTTGATGACTGGTTAGTAACCTTTTGGAGGACCAAAAGGTCTTTAGTGGGGAGGTGTGATCCAGAATTGGATCTCGAGACCAAAATGGGTCTAGGAAGGACTAAAAATCAAAGTGCTCGGAATGGATTCAAAATGGACATGTGTGTAGGTCTCATCGATACGACCCAATGTAACTTGAATGGGCTCAAACAAACATCGTATGCTCAATATATCGTGGTCTGTTCATTTCGTCAAACAGGGAAAAAAAAATATGTTGACTGTACAGTCCGTACAGTACTGACGTGGCAGCTGACTATATAGGCCCTACGGCCATACAAATGACATGATAGGGTATGTTAGTGCTGACATAGGCAGGTACAGGTGGACCAGTCAGAGTGTGACACATGGCACCACTGCAAGGAAGACATGTGGCACAGGTTAAAATGGCAAGGTACAGTGGTAGGTACAATGGATGTTGACACGTGGAAAAAGTTGTACAACATATGACATGTGATAGGTGTGTTGAATGGGCAGTGTTTATTGACATGGTTGAATGACTATGTAACACTTGTCATTTATTGGGTGAATGTGAAGGTGCCACGTGGCCCAATCCTGGGTTGCCATGTGGCACCCCTCTATTAGTCATTGGTTATTGGCAAAATTTTGGTTTCATAGGAGTCGACCCCATGACCTCTCGTCTAGGCTAGTGTCTTTGCAGAGCCAAGCTACCAGCCCACCCTTGGTGTCTCTTGTTAAACCATGGCATAAAACCTCTATTTAAGTTTGAATATGTTATATATTAGGGTGGAAAAGGGTTGGAGCTTAGCCCCATCCCTTGGCACATACGACCTCGCCATATGCCTTGCCATATTCACACGGGAACCATTACCCAAGTGTCAGCCCTCGATTTTGTTATCTACACCATGGGACTCAAATACCAACCATTGGTGCGAAGGTTTTTGGAACAACCCTAGAACCTAGCCCCAGATCTCGGTCCCGTGTAACTACATATGACCCTCTCTGGCATTGTTTGGCGTGTGGATAACGGTTAGTGCCCAGTCGATTGAGCTAGCTCACTGACTAGGGCACTTGACCAGAGGCCTAAACAATAGGGTTTAACCTTTATAGCGCGAGGAGGTTTTGGAGTGTGGCCACATGGGCCTTACATATAACCAGGAGCCAGGATCAGAGGGGGCCAGCGCACCAACAGCCTAGAGCTGGGCCACATGGAAGCGCCCTAGTGACTAGGAGCACGGAAAAAAGAGGTTGCACCTTTTTAATGTGCCAAAAATGGGTTTTTATACCTTGTATAAAGATTTTTAGTGATTTTCTCAGCAATTTTGGGAGATTTTGGCCAATATTGGGGGATATTGGGACGTTTTTGAGGCCAGATATTGGATAGAAATTGGGAGGTTGTTACCACTTCTAGTCTATATAAACCAGAGGTTCTTGAAGCCATGGGAGGAGGTTCAGGATAGGATTATGCTGAAGGATTGTTGATCCAAAGTCATTTTTATGCAGGGAAGCCATTGAGGAGAGCACATTTGTGGGCTATTTCTAGGAGCTTCGTTCAACCGATTTCAAATGTCATCAGTTTTGTTGGGTTTTTGAGATCTGGTAGAACAAGACCAGTTCAGTTTGTAACCTTTCCAGCACTGTTATGATGCACTTTTAAATATTTTAATAGAAATAATAAAGCCTCACCCACTGAGACAAAGGCCCGGAGACATAGGAAAGATTTCCAAACTCCATTATCAACTTCTCTTGTTATGGTTTGCTATTTCTTATTGCTTATTTCCAGATCTGTATAATTTTATATGGCTTCCTTGTTTCTTCATTAATTCTTCCTTTTTCATTATTTTCCTAAATGGTAAATTAACACATGCAAAATAACTCAACCATTTTCATTTAAAAGATCTTTTCATATCAGTAATAATGCACATGCATTCCTATTCCTAATAACATGATTTATCCTTGAAACCCTTTACCAAGAAAACCAACACCAAAGAGATATTCATTATTATCTGGGCTAATCTAGTCAATCCAATTAAAGAATGATATGATTGAGGCATCTTACAATGGAGTATACCAAGCCTTTAAATAGGCTTCATTACATCAATACCATGGTTCTATAAACTACCTATGGTAAACCCATTATTGACGGAATCAAGGTTAACATTAAACTACCCTTTACCAAGTCAAGGTTAACTTAACATTCCCCCTTTAAACTTGACTTGGAATAAACATCTACCCCCATACAATTTTACAATTGGGAATCTAATATTACAACATGCCCCTCACACCTTAATTCCATCACCTAGGTCTATGTCTATGCCTTGCATTGAGGAACCACAAAATCATATGTACTTATTCCTAAAAAAGGTCTTACAGTTATATGGATATTTCCATGTGATTAAATCCAAACCCAAAAAATACTTACCACTATATTCCCAAGAAGATGATTCTTAAAAAATCCCCCAATTCATTTCCCATATCACTTCTTGTTCAAAATAGAGTTATGTTGTATCAAGTACACCTCTTCATTATCCTCTCTCTATATAAACACATCTCCCAATTCTCCTAAGAACTTTTCCCTTTGATAAATGCACTAATAGAATTTAAATTTGATCTATAGATTTCAATAAAACAACTTTGCCAATTTAGCTACATGAAACATCTAGTGAACAATGAAAATAAATATTCTACAATTAGATATACCCATGAAATAGGGAACGTTATTAATCATATCACCGTGTTTGACTCTTGTTATAAGCAACGTAATGAATCCATGAATTCACCTATAGAAGGACCAAATTTACAAAACACACCATCTCAACCAACGTGAGATAGGGAAAAAATAGTTCCATCCTCCAAACACTCAAATCCCTCCAACATTTCATTCCACACCATGAACTCCAGTTAATTGAGAAACCACATGGAGCAATTACTACCAAGAATCATCATAGGTCAAAAATTGGATGTCAATTTTAGACCTAGTTGCTTCTTAGCTACATGATGACAACCATTATGCACCATTATTTTGGTGAACCATTGTTGGGAAACACAATATGTGTGTGATACTATCTCATTGAAGGTGCTCAGAAACTAGGGCGCAAATAGGCAAAGGAAATTTCAAGAACTTGGCACTTTGTAGTGATTGCATTTACTTATATGAGTGCCTAGGGATTTTTTATATTCATAGTGAATACCTCCATGAGCTCTCATATCCATTCACACCACATCCATGAATTAACAAACATATTCTTTGTGGGTACATGAATTAGTGAGATCCTCTAAAATTTTTATTGTTCATGACTTTTAGTTCATGCTCCTCCATGTAGTGTCTCACACAACTTCCACACATTGACGTAGATGTTCAAAAATTTATTGCATTATAACTTTGTTACCCATTTAATAGTAACACCATTAGTTAGTCTCTACTAACACATAAGTCTCTATTCTTAGTGCTCTCCATCTAGTATATTAACTACCCAACTACAAATACATTTGCTCACAACTAGATTTATTCTTCTTAAATATCTACCATTTACAATCCCCATGAAACTAATGGGTTTCTCCATGGGAAACATCGCTAATTTGCAATAATTTTCCTCTTTGATTATACGAATTAAAATGGGAAGTATATTAAATGAATCAACAAATGATTCATTTCCTAATCATTTATAGAAACTAATCGATTTGTTTCTCCATATCTGCAACCAAATAGAAAATCCAACCTTATATCTAATATATCTCTTAGACCTGTACATGGTCTTGGTAGATATAATCATCTAGCAAGAAGTGGCACATGACAATATATATGTCCATATATGATCATATCCATGCTTTTCAAATCATGATCACAAGCCACCCTCTCTAGAAAGTCTAGATCAAAATTAGATTTTATACCATATTAAATTTACTAAGAGAGGAAAACATAAAACACACAAGAAGTACAAGATATTTATCCTAGAAATCATTTACTAGGAAAACTAACACTAAATATATATCTATTGTTACCTTGGATAATTCAGCCAAGGTGAAAAAAGAGAGTAGATTGCTTGAGGCATCTTGCAATGGAGTATGAAAATATTTTAAATAATATTCATCCCATAAATACCATCGGACCATGACTACCTATGGTAAACCCGTTATTGATTGAATCAAGGTTAACCTTAAACTATTTTTGATAAAGTCAAGGTTAACCTAATAGGAATGTTGAGTTTGTATATCATTTGCAGTGATAGAACAATCATCTGATTGTCTAGTTGAGGAGGATTGAATGGGAATAAGTCGAATGACGAGTCAAGTCAAGTCGATGGTTAATTCAAAGGTTGAAGTTATTGACCAAGAAAGTAAAAGGTCGAAATGATCGAACATGGGGTCGAGTGGCAACCGATTGAAGAACAACTAGTGGTCGACGGGTATTTGACTATAACATAATATTGATTTTCATAGGATTTTATCGAACAATCTACATGGAACTGTAATCATCTTTGGACACCATGATTTAGGGTTTTACATGTTTTAACCCTATAAATTAGGCATGTTCTAATTTTATTATGTTAATCAATATTTAGATCTATCTTTAGACATTGTTGATCATGAAGATGTAAGGCGTATTGGATACACAGTTGTTCTTGTGTAAATAAAGAGAGTATGATGGTGGTTGTGTCTTAGGTGTAGATGAAGGTTAGTCATGTAACTCTTTATTCTAAATGAATAAGACAACAAGGAGCAAGACACTCAAGTAATGTTGTTTTTTCCATTTGGGTTTCTAGGGTAATATCTCGGTGTACTGTGTTTGTAATTTTTTTTTTTTTTTTAAATCTATCTTCTCTTTCGTACTATGTTTAGTGTGAATGTCTATTTCCTAACATGTGGTATCAGAGCCAAGCTAAATCATTTTGATACTTGTGGTATTAGAGCTAATTTTTATTGTTCCGTACAAGTCGTATTAGAGTAAGGTTACACATATCTTAGATCTGATCTAAACCTTAGGTCTAGTGAGAGTTGTAAGTCAAATATCTTTAAAGTTGTGTTTGAAATAATGGAAAGTAGTTCGAGCATAGATTTCGAAAAATTCAATGGCCAGAATTTTGATCTTTGGAAGCTTAAAATTGAAGATCTCCTTGTAGATCAAGAAAACTGGGCAATGGTGTATCTAGGTACCTTTTTGATAGGAATGTTGAGGGAATAATGGGAGAAAATTGAAAGAAGGGCAAGGAGTACAATTTAATTTTTTCTTGTAGATTCAATGATGCTAAATGTTTGAGGTGAAGACTTGGCCAACAAACTATGGGACAAGTTGGGAAGCTTGTACCATTCAAAATCCATGGTAAAAAAGTTTCTCCTTCGAAAGAAGTTGTATCTTCTAAGGATGAGATATGAGAGCTCATTAATTGAGCACATGGATGCATTTAATATTGTAATAAGCCAGTTATCGTTTATGGATATCAAAATCACTGAGGAGGATAAATGTATTACCCTATTATGTTCCTTTCTAGAATCTTGGGATAGCTTAGTCATGGCTATAGGGAGTAATTATACCATATTAGTGCTAGAAGATGTGGTTGCATCTCTATCATCAAAATAAATGAGACGGAAGAACATGGAAGGATCGCCCAAAGATTCCTTGATGGTGAGAGGTTAACTGGTTGACAGAGATAAAGGAAAATTCACCAGTAGAAATTCTAAGTCGAAGGGTAGATCTAAATCATTGATTCAATCGATGAGAAGATGTTGGAAATGTGGTAGAGCTGGGAATTTAAAAAGAGATTACAAGTCAAAGGAAATAATAGTCAATACAATATCCATCGAGAAGTAGTTGGCTAAGATAAATACTACTCTTAATAAAGGAGGCGATGTGTATTTAGTGTCAACCAGTACACAGTTAGATCAAGATGTTTTCCTGATTGACTTGGGATTTTCATATGAAACCTCATAGAGAATGGTTCTACGAATATGAGAGATATGAAGGAGGAGAGGTGTTCTTGGGGCACGAATTGAAAACCAAAATTGTTGGATGGGAAAGAGGTTGTTTGACAACACAGATATTCCAACTGAGGATGAACACCTTCAGTAACCACTCACAGAACTAGATCAAATATCAACACATCAATGTTTTTACATTGTAAAACCCCTGTGGGGAAACATCCACAACCCCAACCGACGTTGACACTTGGAGCGATTTATTAATGAAAAAGAAAATATTACAAAGAGATTTACATGAGAGTTTCTCACAATCAATCATCAACAAATGACCCTCCTTGCTCTTTAAATAGAGATCATGGACCAATTGACTGTTAAGCCACATATAAATGTAGGCGTTAAGATCAAACATAGTATGCATTTTTAGATCACTCTATGTTAGGAACATATCATGATCGTCAAATTTCCTAACTAGAAATGCATACTAATGCATACTAAAGAAACACACTAAAAACATACTTTATCCTAACAACACATTAGACCAAGATGATCTTAATTAACTCTTAAGTATATAAATATCCTAACATCCCCCTTTAAGGAAAAATTGGGATAGGATTGAAGGATTTACAAAGGATACACAATAGGAGAAGGAAGGAGGCATTAGAGCTTATTCCCCCCTTAATGACAACTTCCTGAACTCCTAACAAAGATCGAGGTTTGGAAAAAATTGTTTCTTTAAGAGACTTTGTGAAAATGTTTGTGACTTCATCTTATATAGGTAAAAATAACACTTCAATAACTCGATCATGAATGATTTTTATAATGAATTCCATGTGTATCTCAATGTGTTTGTTGCACTGATGTAGAGATGTATCTTTGGAGAACTTAATGGAATTCTGATTGTTGCACTAGAGGGTGGTATAATTCTACTACTGGAAGCCAAAATATAAAAGGATTTGTCAAAGCCACAAGGCTTCTTGACTTGCATTAACCATTGTTCAATACTATGCTTCTGCTAAAGAAAGAGAAATATCCTAATATTCTTATAGGCCCAAGTGACAAGTCTTGAACTAAGGATGAAAACATAACCTGTAGTAGAATTTTGATCATCAGGGTTGTCGACCCAATATGAATAAGTTAAACCAACAAATAAAGGATTCCCCCCTGATTTATACTATATCTTGAATTTAACTATAACATGGACATACCAAAGTATCCTTTTAGCTACTTTATAATGGATTTCATGGGGTGATTGCATATACTTGCAACAAGAACAACAACAAAGGAAATATCAGGATGTGTATGAGTCAAATATAAGAGGCTACCAACTAATTGATGGTATAAGTGTTGGACATGGTGTTATTTTTTCATTGATGTCAACAAGGGTTAATATGGATTTATCATCTAGATAGGTATCCATCTATACCATTTGCAAGAATCGACAATAAAAAACGAAGAATAATGTTGATTGTTGGATCAAAATAAGAGCACGATCAGATGGTGAAGAAAGAAGAACAATGTTGATCATTGGATCAAAATAAGAGGAAAATAATATGGTAGAAGAATGAAGAAACAATGTTGAATGTTGGATCAAAATGAAATCACTATCTGACGACTCGAATCTCTTTCTATGAGTTCGATGAGCAACTAAAAAATGGCTAAGTATCATACTCTATCGATATCACTTAAAATTTATAAGTATGGTTCATTATGGAGGAAATGGAATTTGGGCGTGCATTTTGATGACATTCAAGAAGACATATGAGTCTATGATTCTGAGAGTCCGCGAACACGAGAAAAATCACTTAAATGTTTTTCTAATTATAGATTCATCTTGGAGGCTGCAAAAGTTGGGTGTCCATTTTGATGACACTCAAGAACACATATGAGTCCGTGAATCTGAGAGTCCATAGACCTGTCACATAAAATAATTCTAAGTGTTTGAAATGAATGAGAATCGTCCACTCAATGATTGATTAAATCCAAATCGTAGATCCATCTAAAGCACCTAGATAAACCAGGTCCATCCACTCAACACTTGATTATATCTGAAATGTCGATCTAATTGAATGCCAAGATAAGTAATGAAAAGAAAGACATGTGAGTCTGTGAGTTCCCGAGTTCTCCACATAAAATAATTCTATGTAAAAATTCCATGTTTGAAATGAATGAGGATCATCCACTTAATGGTTTATTAAATCCAAACCATGGATCTATCTAAAGCACCTAGGAAATACAAAATCGTCCACTCAACTCATGATTAAAACCCAACCATCAGATCGAGGTGAAATAAAGATCGTGGGAGGTTTAGATCTAACTGTTCATCGGGATGGTAGATCTATGGTGGAGATGTAGCGTGCAACACCGAAGGGAGAAGAGTTTAATGAGAAGGTTGGAATTCATGTAGGTGTTTTGTAAATTACCACGGTAGACATGTGGTAACATCATGTGAACACGGATACCCCAATAGAGGGTTTCTAAAACCATTCTAATAACCCATGTCACTAAAAGGGATACCACGAGTGGTAAGTAGTAATACCATACATATTAACAAAGTCGTTGGTCACAAACATC
>JASDQU010107111.1:22406-37444 GCA_032191745.1 Picea mariana
CCTAGGAGAGGATCTCAGCAATGCAAAGTGCCTATGCCCAAGGAAAATAAGAATCAGAATTCGAAAAGAACCACCGAGATGAAGCCTACGGGGAAAAAGGATAGGAAGCTAAGTAAGAAGAAGGTCAAGATTGAGAAGTTCAATAGGTTCCAGAGGGTACCTCGCAGAAAGAAACTTTGCAGAATCAGAGCTTCATCGAGATATCAGAACAACGACATATGCCACTTCTCTATGGCAAAGAAATATAGCCGTTGGAAGCCAATATATCCATTCGACTGCTACCCCGAACAGCTGGAAACAAATTTATGGTTCGCCATCAGACCGTTGGATTGCTCCATAATGGACAGAAGAAGCGTTGATGAAACTCATAACTATTGCAAGTAATTGTTGTTTTCCTGCTACCATGGAGGATACTTATGGTTGAACCATCACATCACTGTGGATCCGACCTTGATCAGTCGGATCACAGGGCTTAGAATGCAGGGCCCTCACCCACAGGAGTTTTACCTTGGAAATACCTTAAACCAAGCATTAGCCCAACGAATCAAAGAGACTTATGGAAATGTAGAGAAGGGTACGTGAGGTTACAAGGTAGCCTCTATCCAGAGTGGCACATTGTGCCTCACATGTCTGTTGATCGCAAACAAGATAGTTCGCAAGAACTGGCACACCCAAGTAACTGGATTCATTGTTGACCTCATCGGGAAGTGTGCAGAAGGACTACAGATGAATTGGGTGCAGTACCTCGTGAACCAGCTAGAGCTTGATTGTAGAGGAGCGCGGGACCAAGGATATGAGTTCCACTTTAGGTGGCTTCTCATATTGATAGCTTTCATCACATGGGAGATGTCAGAAGGTGCAACCTTCCCAAACATCAAGCCCTTTGAACCTTTGGCTAAGAAGTTCAGTACCTTGTGGTACTCGAGTGATATGAACAAGCAATGGAAATCCAATGCTGTCTTAAACACCCACTACAATAAATTAAAGATCGCAATCTAATCTACACCGCACATCACTCTGAAAACCCTCTTCAATTTTTGGACCCTGATGAAGTTCATCACATATAGGCACTTTATATACATCACAACACATGCTGACGAGCACAAGAAACAATTACAGTCCTATTATAAGTTAACAAAAGAAGACTTGGAAGAAATCATCAAGGAGTGGTTGGTAGACCTCCTCATCTCAGTAGACCCCGCAAAGATTTCTAATATAGACAGTCCAAAACCTATGCATGATACCCCTGGACCAGGAAAGACCAAGAAATATGAAGAAGTTCAAGATGTCAACAGTACTTCTGCAAAGACCACTTCGATCTCACCTGAGTAGGGAGGTGATGGTGGAGAACCAGGTGGCACAAAAGTTGATCAAAATAAAGGCGAAGTTACACCACCTAGAGAAGAGGAGGATCCCTCCAAGAAAAGGAAGGTTACCCCACCAAATCCTTCATCCAGGAAGAAAGCTAAGGCAACTAGAACCAATTTTGAGACTGTTCTCACTTCGGATGACTTTGAATTCATAGTCGCTGCATTGAATGATACTTCACTAGAGATAGCAGAAAAGAAGGAATCCAAGCAAGAGAAAGTGTTCAGTCACATCAGGGATGAGCTTCAAGGAGTACAACAAGTAATACATTCCAGCTGCACAGTTTCCACTGCGCCCCTGCCATCAGGAACACCAGAATTAGGTGATGAGCCAACCCAACTGCATCGGATTGTTGATACAGTCAAAGATCACCTTCGACAAGCTCAAGAAGAGACAACACAAGCCACCTAGGCTTTAGCGCAAGTACAAAAGGACCTTGAGGACCACATAAGAACTGCAGAAAAGGAAAGTCTCACTCTACAAGAAAAATGGGATGAAGAGAAAGCAGCGCTATAGAAAAACAAGGAACACTTGCTCACAGAGAAACTCGAAGTACGAGAAAGGGTTCAAAATGCATTTCTCTCTGTGACAGTCATAGAAGTGAAAAATGAGGAACAAGTCCCATAGCAAGTGGTGCAACTCGAAGAAGTAATCCAGTAACTTCAACAGTGCATCGCAGATCTGGAACTTCATATTGTGCGTAAGACTCCTCAAGAAATCAGATACCTAAGGGAGGAAACTTCTCAGAGCGCAGTTGGCAGAATGAAATCCCTTTCCTTGGAGTGCAAGTAGTTGAGCTCTAGGAGCACTCAAACATATGAAAACCTTACAAAAAATCCAGAATTATAGGCGTTGGAGTCGCAGCTCCAGGAAGAAAAGCAGCACGCAGATACGCTACAGGCGTGGCTGAAGGCCTTAACACCAGTTGAAAGAATGAAGAGGTTTCCAGAGTAGCGCACGGCCCAGAAATAGATCCACATGATCCAGAGCAAAGTGATGGAAGTCTCTCAACGAATTCAACCAGTGCAATAGAAGGAATGCCAACTGTTCACCAAAGTTGAAAGCTAAGGAGTCGAGCTAGAACAGGTCATCATCACAGCAGAACATTGCCTAGAAGGGCCAGTTAATGACGCACTCATCTAGGAGTTCACTGAGCAAGAGGTCGTAGCATTGTAGCAGCTTGAGCCAAGCTCGAGGAATTCGAGGTAGAATTGCTCAGACCAGAGTGACTCAGGACGTGTCACGGGTGAGTGTTGGGGGCCTATTGGCCCTTGACCAAGTTTTGGGAGCACTTGGTCATATTTGATCATTTTTGGGACTTTGACAGCCTTTCGAGGATGGAGCGCCAGACCAAGTAGAGATTATAGAATCTTGACCCACTTTTGGGTCCCTTTTTGGGTTTTGGGAATATGTAATGGGAAAGGGATGTCGGCCCGTGGGTTTACCCACGCTTAGGCCCATTTTTTATGTATAAATAGAAGGATAGGAAAATGTAAGAAAGTAATAAGTAATAGAGAAGAATAGTGTATCTATATGATATAGGCTAAGTTTCAAGAAGGGATATCTGTGATCGAGAGTTTTGCGCATTTTGTATAGACTTGCAGAGCTTAGTGCAAGTCCCTGTGTGAAGATCTAGAAGGTTTTGTGATGAAAGGAAAGGAAGAAGGATCTAGTGAGCTGCACATATCTTCTGTCCTGTGCGAAGTAAGGGTTTCTAAGGCTCTTTGCTTGTAATCGATTGGCCGAAGATAATAAAGAAGAAGAGTTGGTGGACGTAGCCCCAGGGTGGGGGTGAAACACATAAATCCTGTGTGTCTGTTTTGTGCCTTGTTCTGATGCATTGATGTGATTATTTTCTAAGTGTTTTGATATGAGTAGATAGATCTTCTATATATGCTTATTCTTAGTGCTTATGATGTGTAGAATGTTAGGTCTGATTCACATGTATATGCTAAGTGCTTGACCTGTTAGATATGAATACTCTGTGGATGCTAAGTGATCAACAATATAGTTCATTGTGAATGTTGTGAAGCTCTGTTGTATCTATGAAGTGATTATTGATTGCATGTTAAAGATCCAGCAGTGCCAAGTGATATATTAAGTAAGGAATCACATATCTGTGTCCCATCTAAGGTTGTAGACACTTGAGTCCCGCAACCACCCCTACCTCTACCTCAAGTAAGACCTCATCTGCTTCACAAGTGTTGCCGAAAGGGCCAATAGTTAGGGTTTTGTTGGTGCGATGTTGTAGTGTTGAACCCTAGGTCTGCCCCTGTGCCAGCACCATCTGCTGAACTAATCTATTTTAGTGTTCTACAACTCCATTTTGTTGAGGAGTACCTGGAATAATATATTCTCTTTTAATTCCATGTCTGTCACAAAATTATTTGAAATATCTTGACATAAATTCTCCTCCCCTGTCTGAGAGAATTTCCTTTAACTTCCTTCTTTTCTGATTCTTATCTAATGCCTTAAAATTTTTGAACTTCTCAAACACATCATATTTTTCTCTCAGAAAGGCAACCCACATAAGTCTGGAGAAGTCATCAATGACTAGCATAAAGTAACGTTCTCCTCTAGTTCCTTCCTTTCACGATGATCCACATAGATCCATATGAACAATTTGAAGTGGTTTCTCTGAATATGTGAAACTCTTCGATTTGAATTGAGCATGAGTTAACTTCCCCATTTGACATGATTCACATATAGATTTATTAGGATTAGATATTCTTGGAAGCTATTTCACAGTGCCTTCATTATTCAGTTGGACAATATGATCAAAATTCAGGTGTCCAAGCCTTCTATGCCATAACCAACTTTCATCAAATTTTCTTAAATGAAATTTCTCCTTATCTTCCTTCAGAACATATACATTGTTTTCAGTTCTAACCCCTTTTGCAATCAAGTCTCCTGTGTTTACTGTCTTTATTTTACAATTCTTGGCAGTGAAAGTGACTTCACATCCTCTGTCACATATCTGACTGACACTAAGAAGATTATGCCTTAAACCATCAAAAAATAATACATCTTGAGCTTTGCTTCTTCCATTACTTAATCTTACTAGAACTTTACCTCTGATCTTTCCTGGAGCATCATTTCCAAAGGTCACACTCCATGATTTATTTTCTTTGAGTAATAGGAACTTACTTTTGTCACCTGTCATATGACTGGAGCATCCGTTGTCAATATACCAGGGGTCTTTTTGTCTTTGAGATGACAACACTAATCCGCACTTGTTATCTTCATTCTTCTTCGAAACCTTGACATTTTCATCTCTGTGATTTGAATCTGGCTTATAGTTCTTTAATCGATAGTCTGTAGCTTTAAGTCCATAATTATGGCAGATGTAACATTCTAGTTCATTGAATAAAGGATCATAATGATTATTATGTTTAATCTGCGTCCTTTTCCCAGCCATCACATGATTTGCAGTCTGTGGTTGTTTGTTACTTGGCCGTCTCATTCTTTGTTGTGGAAGATATTTATTCCTTGGTTGTATTGATTGCTCATGTCTAAATCTTAAAGAACAATTTATAGCTTTGTGTCCAAAGTTAGAGAAGTAAAAACAATATCCATAGAAAAAATATTTGTACCTGGAAAATGGTTGTCTTCTTTGAGCATGTTGATTTCTTCCATGCTAATGATTTCCTTGAGTAGAGGGTGTATTATTTATTGTTTCTACAGATTCAGTTTTGGTAGCTTTTTCTTCACTCCTCCTTGGCGAATGATTCTCTTCATTTGTTTCTGCAGGTTTGTTGTTGTCAATGGTTGTAGATTTGACAAACTTGATAGATTATTTGTTGCTTGGCTGACCACTACTTGATCCCTCTTCATAACCCAAACCAATTTTCAACTTCGAATTCCTTTGTTGATTCAGAATGGAGGCTTATCCTTCTGAGCCTTTAGTACTTGTCATATTCTGATGATATAAGGCCTGGAATTTCTCTAGATCTTTTCTGACAGTCACTACTTCAGCTTCCAATTTTTCACTTTTTGTTTCAACTTCCTTCAGTTGTTGTTTGAGGATGTCTTCAATGTTCTTAGATTCTTCTAAATTAACCTTCAACAAAGCAATTTCTTCAGTTGGTTCATTGCATGTTTTCTCATACCTGAGTAGTAATTGTTTTTCTTTTCTTTTCTTTTCTCTGAGTCTATCAATCTCTTTCATGGCACTGACAAGTTCTCCTTCAAGATATACTATTGCTTCACAATCAACGAACTCACTTCCTGTATCTTCAATGTTTATATATTCTAAAGATATTATCATGATATCATTTATTTTATCTTCAATAGAAGAGTCACTTCTTTCATCATCTGAGGGATCACCATCATTGTTTACACAAAATCTTTTCTTCTTAAAATTATTCTCTTTATAGACCTTATTGTGTTTGTGATTCTCTTCATCAGCATATGTCTGATCCTTTATTTTGTGAGGACACTTAGATGAAAAATGACCTATCTTACCATAGTTGAAACATTTGAAGGGAAGTTTACCTTTGTATTTTTCTGATCCTTTCTTCAGCCTTCTCACAAAATTTCCTTCAATCTCATCTATATTGAAATTTGTGTTTTTCTCTACTTTAAAAGATGCCTCTCTTGTAGTGGATTTACCTTTGGTGATTCTCATTTCATAAGCAGTTAGGGTTCCAAGAACTTGATCTAGTGTCAACGTTTTGAGATCATCTATTTCCTCTACAGAAGAGACCTTTGAGTTAAATCTACCAGGAAGAGATGTTAGTATTTCTGGACTAGAAAAGATTCATCTATCGTTTCAACTAGGCCTTTCATAGTGTTGACAATTTCTTCTATATGTAAGAAGTACTTACTGATAGTTTCATATTCATCCATCTTTAACAGCTCAAATTTCATTCTGTGAGTCTAAAGTTTTGCATCTTTCACCTTTTCATTACCTTCATAACTACTTATCATCTTCTCACACATAACTTTTGCTGAATCCCAGTGCATGATTTTGACAAACTCAGCTTCAACAAGTCCACTTAGGATGGAATTCATTGATTTTTCATTAAATATAAACTCCATCTTATCATCTTTTGAGGCCAAGACTATAGGCTTCACATATCTCGTTTCAATGAAATCCCAAACATCAGCACCCAGAGACATTAAATGGGTTCTCATCCTTATTTTCCAGAAGGAAAAGTTTGTTCCGTCAAACATAGGGGGTCTATTAGTTGAACTTCCATCATGACTAGTCATGTTCAAGCTTATGGATCTACCTTTGATCAAAGGAACCAAATTTGATACCAATTATTGAAAATATAACTGAGAGGGGGGGGTGAATCAGTTATGTAAATACACTTGAAAGTTTCCTTGTTATTTTTTATTCCTTCTAGATTATTATTTAATGTGTTGCTGATAAATTAACATGCATAGATATAAAATATTTGATCAATCACATAGAATACACAGACACACTGATTTTCATGAGGAAACCCATAAAGGGTGAATACCTATTCTTCTTAGGATGTCAATTAAGATCCAACTTTCATGTACATCACAGTCTTTGAGCTCCAACTCAAGTATGAGGCTACAACCTCTGATAGAAATCTACAACTTGCAGAGAGCACCAACTCTCAGATTTCTCTAGAACCAACTAGATGGAAGCACCAACTCCCAGGTTTCTCTAGCACCCACTAGATGGAAGCACCAACTCCTAGAATATCTTCTAGCACCAACTAGAATTTAGAGGACCGCAATCCTCCCTAGCACCACCCTACCTCCCTGATTGAAACTTACAAAAATTTACTTACTTGCTCTGTCTCTGATATGGTCCGTTACAAATCCATGTCTCCTCAACCTTATTCAACTTCTATACTGTGTTCCGCTTCTACCTCTTTCTACTTCTATGCTCTTCTCTTTTTCCTCCTGCGTACCAACCCACTGTTCAGTTTTTCTTCTGCATTTTATGCTCTATGCATATGCTGCATTCCTTTACGCTGCACCTCTTATTTGATCCTTTTTTGCTTCTTACTACCACCTTCTACGCTCATGCATCAGTTCCCGAAAAGAACATTGTCTGCATGTCTTTATCATGCCAAGTCCTCTACCAAATCATCCTGGCAACTCTTCATCACCACAGCTCTGTGTTGCATCTCAATTCTATATATCCTCTTCTATGTTCTGCATGTCATATTTTTGCCCAGTTCTCTCCCAGGTCCTCATCACAACTCTGCCACTTTAATAGTGGTTACTCACTGTCTATTCATCATCAATGCCCGTTATCCTAAGATTTATTTTCTTCACTAGCAGTTACAGTTAGTCATTTTATTCCCTATAGGTAAATCAGTCCTAAGCCCCTTCCTTTACGTGACCACTAGCGGTGACCACATGTCTATTCAAAAAGCGCTTCTTGATCTCAGTCTAGCGAGTTCTAGCTCTTTCTTTCGATATGATCTTGGACGATGATCTCACGTGACCATGCGATTCCGGGCATGGCCAAAGGCAGTTTGAGGGAAACCCGCTTTTCACCCTGCAATTCACTACAAAGCTCCACACATGTCTTTGGCGATAATGTGGTTTTGATTGCGGCCCACTCAAGAAAAATCAAGACCCGAGCATGTTCTGGCCCCACATTTGAGCATGATCATTGATCTCCAATCCCTTGTCGATTCCACTTGATCAAAGACTTCTATCTCCCTTCCTTTCCTCCTTCCACACGTGATCCCAGATCTCCACGATCTGTTGACACATATATGCCTTCCAAATCAATGACCATGATTTATTTTGTGATATGGGCTTTGGGAGTATCAAATATCAAACCCTTCTTTCCTCTGTACATCAATATTTAGAAGTTGATGATCTGCAGGCACCTATCCTCCTTAATCCAATGAATATCCTCTGCTCCAGGACTTCAGCCTTCGGCAATTTCAAACCTTTCTCCTTCACGTTTTCCCAGAGTAGTTTTGCCCAGAGTCAATGATCTATTGACACGTACCCTCCTGCATAATCGACGATCATAAGTGACTTTAGCCCTTCGGGACTTTAGGCTGATCATTGGTTCATTCTCCTCCAGAGTGGTCACCTGCTAAATAAGTCATAGGTGGTGGAGATTGCTTGTTGTCGGTTAACACTTCCACTTACACTATCCTTCCACTATACTAGATCAACGGTTAAGAATGCACCTGAAGTGATCTTTAGATTGGATGATTCGTATCCACTTTGGGACTTTGACATTCTAGACTTCAGGACTTAGGGCATCTGTTGGTGGTAAAAACCCCGAAGTAAAACTCTCGGAGTGACGTAACATTACACATGTCACCTGTTGACTTGGCACGGGTCAAGTGGTTTCCACGTGTCCTTGCTGATGAGGTCTGCCACATGTCCTTGCTGAGGTGGTATGCTGACATGGTCACCTGATGTGACAGATATTCATCTCCTTGATCTAACAGTCAGAATAATATTCTTCAGATCTTATGGTCCTTATTCATTTCAGATGATCTGACACTTGAGATATTCTTCAGATGATCTGACGGTTGAGAACTTTTTTCGGCTCTTCGGCTCTCCAGGCTTTGGTTATTTCAAATCTCAAAATGAAACTCTCGAAGTGATTTCTCTAGAGCTCACGATCCGTCACCACATATCCCTTTGGATCTGACGGTTGAAATTTACTACGGCTCTTCGACTCTCTGAACTTTGGGAATTTCAAATCTCAAATTGAAAAATATTGAAGTGAGATTTTTCTGGAGCGTAACCTCCTGACATATTTAGATCTGAGACAAATGATGTTCATTTGATCAAGATCTTAGATCAAAGGGTCGATCTGTTTGCGATGCAACTTTGCCTTGGATTAAATCCAATGGCTCTCCATCTTTGTTTATCCTATCCTTCCACTTAATTTGATCCGACGGCTAACGACGATTAGGATAATCGAATTCTCAAACCTTGTACCCCGTTTATCCTATCCTTCACTTAATTTGATCCAACGGTCATGAAGACTCTCGAAGCAGATCCACGATCAATGATTTTGATCCTGATCATGTTTCTATACCGTGCTTTTCCCTTATGAGCTTTGATCTCTTCATATTGTTTTCTTCTCCTCCTGAGCTTATGTTTTTCCTGTTTTCCATCGTCATTGTTGTTATTGCCATCAATGACAAGCACATGCTTCTTGTAAAAGATGCCAACACATACATCGTACGACACATGGAAGGTGTGCTGACATGGCAGGTGTGTTGATTGGGCAGTGTTTGCTGACATGGTCGAATGACTGTGTGACACTTGGAATTTATTGGGTGAATGTGAAGGTGCCACGTGGTCTGGTCCTGGGCTGCCACGTGGCACCCCTCTATTGGTCATTGGTTATTGGAAAAAGTTTGGGTTCACAGGAGTCGACCCCATGACCTCTAATCCAGGCTAGTGTCTTAGCAGAGTCGAGCTACCAACTCACCCTTAGTGTCTCTTTTTAAACCATGGCATAAAACCTCTATTTAAGTTTGAATATGTTATATATTTGGGAGGAAAAGGGCTAGGGCACGACCTCACCATATTCCTTTCCATATTCACATGGGAACCATTACCCAAGTGTCAGCCCTCAATTTCATTATCTACACCATGTGACTCAGATACCAACCGTTGGAGTGGGGGTTTTTGGAACAACCCTGGAACCTAGACCCAAATCTTGGTCCAGTGTAACTACATATAACCCTCTTTAGTATTGTTTGGCGTGCGTATAATGGTTAGTGCCCGATCGGTTGGGCTAGCCCACCGACCACGATGCTTGAACAGGGACCTAAAAAATAGGGGTTAACCTTTATAGCACGAGGAGGTTTTGGAGTGTGGCCACATGGGCCTTACATGTAACCAGGAGCCGGGATCAGAGGGGGCCAACTTACCAGTAGCCTAGCGCTAGGACACATGGAAGCGCCCAGGTGACCAGGAGCGCGGAAAAAAGGGGTTGCACCTTTTTAATGTGCCAAAAATGGGTTTTTATACCTTGTATTAATATTTTTAGTGATTTTCTCAGCAGTTTTGGGAGATTTTGGCCAATATTGGGGGATATTGGGCCCTTTTTTAGGCCAGATCTTGGGGAGAAGTTGGGAGGTTTTTACCCACTTCTAGCCTATATAAACCAAAGTTTCTTGAAGCCATGGGAGGAGGTTTGAGACAGGATTATGCTGAAGGATTGTTGAGCCAAAGCCATTTTTATGCAGGGAAACCATTGAGGAGAGCACCTTTGTGGACCATTTTTGGGATCTCCATTCATCCGATTTTAGTGCCGTAAGTTTTGTTGGGTTCTTGAGATCTGGTAGAATAAGACCAGATCAATTTGTAACCTTTTTGGCACTGTTATGATCTACTTTTAAATATTTGAATAGAAATAAGAAAGCCTCAACTACTGAGACAATGTCCCGGAGACGTAGGCGAGATTGTCGAAATCCGTTATCGACTTATCTTGTTATGATTTGTTGTTTCTTATTTCTTATTTCTATATCTGTATAAGTTTATATGGATGCCTTTTTTCTTCATTAATTCTTCCTCTTTCATTAGTTTCCTAAATGGTAAATTAACTCATGCAAAACAACTCAACCATTGTCGTTTAAAAGATCTTTTCAGATCAAGTGGTATCAGAGCTAGTTGACTGTTGGTTTTTGAGTTTGCATGTTAACCAAGGAAAGGCTGAATCGTGGTGAAGGTGAGCTTGTTGAAGAGAATCCATTGATTGGATTGAGAAAGAGAAATTCTCAAAGCGAGAAGATGGCATCGAAAGAGGGACTTTCTCATGATGAGAAAGAGTTTCAAAAGACTTTCTTCGCGATGTCAGAGATGATGAAGTTTTTGTATGAGGATTACTTGGAATGGAAGAGACTAAATCTAGGTGAATCTTCAAAGGTAAAAAGTGAAGAAGGAGAGGATCCTCCTCAAATTCCTCCTTCACCTCCTTCTTCTCCATCAACTTCTTCTTCTTCAAGTTCAAGTTCTAAATCCACTGCAAGAAAACATTCTAGTAAACATAAACAAGAAATGCCTTTGCTAAAACTTGATGGGAAATTTGAATTACCTATGTATGATGGTGAAGTAAATGAAGAGAGGCTTGATAATTGGGTCAGAAAAATGGAGGTTTATTGCAGTGTGCAACAAATCAAGGATGAGGCAACTCAAATCAAATTGGCATCACTTCATCTTGTAGGCACAACACTCATCTGGTAGAAAAACAAGTTGCAAAATGGCACGCAACAAGTGGGTAATGTATTTCCATCATGGCAAGTTTTTGTTACTACACTTAGAAAGAAATTCTATCCTTTAGGTTATAAAGATAAATATTTAATTGAATGGCAAGCTCTTAAACTAAGAAAAGGACAAACAGTGCAAGAATACACAGATGGGTTTCGTAAAATGGCATTGATGTTAGATATTCCTTTACATACCCAAGAAAATATTATGAAGTATATAGGAGGTTTACCTACACATATTTGTAACACTGTATTTATGTTTGGACCTACTAATCTTGATGAGGTTTATGTTCAAGCAACATACATTGAAGCAGGGAAAACAAGGGTTGGTGTATCAGGGGAATTGTCTTTGAGAAAAGAGGACAAAAGGAAGTGGTATGGAAAGAAGGAAAATTCAGTGGCAAGAAAGGAAGAGAATCCCTCTTGCAAGCATTGCAAGAAAGAAGGGCATGATAAGGACGATTGTTGGCAATTGCATCCCAAGAAGAGACCAAAGTGGTTCAAAGAAAGGAAACGGAGGAAAACAGTTGCAACAACATCACGACCAATAGACTTGGGATTAGATTCAGGTGATGAATCTAAAATCTCATTGGTTGGTTTGGCAGGTAAAATTGGTGATGGATTTGATTCTAGAAGTAAATTGTTTCACATAAGGGTCATAATGAGGCATACTAAGGTCGACACATTGATAGATAGTGGATCTCAATCTAACTTGATTTCAGAGGAACTGGTTAAAAAAATGGGAATAAACACTCAAATGCATCATAAGCCTTACTCACTTAAATGGATAAGAAACAATCATAAATTGCACATAACCAAGTAGTGCACATTAAAATTTGCAATTTCATCTATGTTTTTGGATGAGGTAACATGTGATGTGGTGCCACTCAATGAATGTGGAATGGTCTTAGGCAATCCTTACTTGTATGATCGCAAAGCAATCTTCTAGAGGGAAAATAATCAATATCACTTAACCAAAGCAGGTCAAGAATATGTTGTTCATGCTCATCATTTAAAGGAAAATAAATCTCTTCTAACTATGGAACAATTAATAAAGGTGTCTCATGCAAGAAACATACATATAGTTGTTTAAAATCAAGTCATTGATCTTCAGCAAAAATAGGAGATGATTGTAGAATGGAATATCAATCACACTTTGCTTCAAGATAAGATAATGTAGTGCAAATATTACAAACATATCTGCTCATTTGCAGTCATATTTATGATGTTATCATTAGTAATGTTGTCAACATGGATGATAGTGGCTTCAGTAAGATGTGACAGAGTACAAATGGCTAACAATGTGTTGTCAGTTATCATGATTGTTTTACAGTTGATCTTGATGAGACAGGTGCACATGACATATTTTAAAGATAGAGAACAAGTCAGGTGGCCTATCCCGCACTTGATGACTGGTCAGTAACCTTTTGGATGACCAAAAGGTCTTTATTGGGGAGGTGTGATCCATAATTGGATCTCAGGACCAAAATGGGTCCAGGAAGGACTAAAAATCAAAGTTCTCGGAATGGATTCAAAACAGACGTGTGTGTAGGTCTCACCGATACGACCCCAATGCAACTTGAACGGGCTCAAACAAACATCATATTCTCAATATATCATGGTCTGTTCATTTCGTCAAACATGCAAAAAAAAATATGTTGACTGTACACTCCGTACAGTGCTGACGTGGCAGATGACTATATAGGCCCTACGGCCATACAACTGACATGATAGGTTATGTTAGCGCTGACATGGGAAGGTACAGGTGGACCAGTTAGAGTGTGACACATGGCACCACTGCAAGGGTGACACATGGCACAGGTTGACGTGCCAAGGTACAGTGGATGTTGATGTGGCAAGGGTCGTACAATGTATGACATGTGATAGGTGTGTTGAATGGGCAGTGTTTGCTGACATGGTCGAATGACTATGTGACACTTGTCATTTATTGGGTGAATGTTAAGGTGCCACGTGGCCCAATCCTCAGCTGCCACGTGGCACCCCTCTATTAGTCATTGGTTATTGGAAAAATGTTGGGTTCACAGAAGTCGACCCCGTGACCTCTCATCTGGGCTAGTGTCTTGGTAGAGCTGGGCTACCAGCCCGCCCTTGGTGTCTCTTGTTAAATCATGGCATAAAACCTCTATTTAAGTTTGAATATGTTATATATTAGGGTGGAAAAGGGTTGGAGCTTACCCCCAACCCTTGGTACATATGACCTCGCCATATGCCTTGCCATATTCACACGGGAACCATTACCCAAGTGTCAACCCTTGGTTTCGTTATCTACACCATGGGACTTGAATACCAACCATTGGTGTGAAGGTTTTTGGAACAACCCTAGAACCTAGCCCCAGATCTCGGTCCCATGTAACTACATATGACCCTCTCTGGTATTGTTTGGTGTGTGGATAATGGTTAGCGCCCGATCGATCGGGCTAGCTCACCGACCAGGGTGCTTGACCAGGGGCCTAAACAATAGGGGTTAACCTTTATAGTGCGAGGAGGTTTTGGAGTGTGGCCACATGGGACTTACATATAACTAGGAGCCGGGATCAGAGGGGACCAGCACACCAACAACCTAGTGTTAGGCCACATGGAAGCGCCCAGGTGACCAGGAGCACAGAAAAAAGAGGTTGCACCTTTTTAATGTGCCAAAAATGGGTTTTTATACCTTGTATTAATATTTTTAGTGATTTTATCAGCAATTTTGGGAGATTTTGGCCAATATTGGGGGATATTGGGCCCTTTTTGAGGCTAGATCTTGGATAGAAATTGGGAGGTTGTTACCACTTCTAGTCTATATAAACCAGAGGTTCTTGAAGCCATGGGAGGAGGTTCAGGATAGGATTATGCTGAAGGATTGTTGAGCCAAAGTCATTTTTATGCAGGGAAGCCATTGAGGAGAGCACATTTGCTGGCTATTTCTAGGAGCTTCGTTCGTCTGATTTCGGTGTCGTCAGTTTTGTTGGGTTCTTGAGATCTGGTAGAACAAGACCATATTAGTTTGTAACCTTTTCGGCACTGTTATGATGCACTTTTAAATATTTTAACAGAAATAATAAAGCCTCACCCATTGGGACAAAGGCCCGGAGACGTAGGAAAGATTGCTAAACTCCGTTATCAACTTATCTTGTTATGGTTTTCTATTTCTTATTGTTTATTTCCAGATATGTATAATTTTATATCGCTGCCTTGTTTCTTCATTAATTCTTCCTTTTTCATTATTTTCCTAAATGGTAAATTAACTCATGCAAAATAACCCAACCATTGTCATTTAAAATATCTTTTCGGATCAGTAATAATAGACATGCATTCCTATTCCTAATAACATGATTTATCCTTGAAACCCTTTACCAAGAAAACCAACACCAAAGAGATATTCATTATTATCTGGGCTAATCTAGTCAATCCAATTAAAGAATGATATGATTGAGGCATCTTACAATGGAGTATACCAAGCCTTTAAATAGGCTTCATTAC
>JASDQU010107111.1:37464-82377 GCA_032191745.1 Picea mariana
TTAAAATATCTTTTCGGATCAGTAATAATAGACATGCATTCCTATTCCTAATAACATGATTTATCCTTGAAACCCTTTACCAAGAAAACCAACACCAAAGAGATATTCATTATTACCAGGGCTAATCTAGTCAAACCAATTAAAGAATGATATGATTGAGGCATCTTACAATGGAGTATACCAAGCCTTTAAATAGGCTTCATTACATCAATACCATGGTTCTATAATCTACCTATGGTAAACCCTTTTATTGACGGAATCAAGGTTAACATTAAACTACCCTTTGCCAGGTCAAGGTTAACTTAACATTCCCCCTTTAAACTTGACTTGGAATAAACATCTACCCCCATACAATTTTACAATTGGGAATCTAATATTACAACATGCCTCTCACACCTTAATTCCATCACCTAGGTCTATGTCTATACCTTGCATTGATGAACCACAAAATCATATGTACTTATTCCTAAAAAAGGCCTTACAGTTATATGGATATTTCCATGTGATTAAATCCAAACCCACAAAATACTTACCACTATATTCCCAAGAAGATGATTCTTAAAACATCCCCTAATTCATTTCCCATATCACTTCTTGTTCCAAATAGAGTTATGTTGTATCAAGTACACCTTTTCATTATCCTCTCTCTATATAAACACATCTCCCAATTCTCCTAGGAACTTTTCCCTTTGATAAATGCACTGATAGAATTTAAATTTGATCTATAGGTTTCAATAAAACAACTTTGCCAATTTAGCTACATGAAACATCTAGTGAACAATGAAAATAAATATTCTACAATTAGATCTACCCATGAAATAGGGAACACTATTAATCATATCACCGTGTTTGACTCTTGTTATAAGCAACGTAATGAATCCATGAATTCACCTATAGGAGGACCAAATTTACAAAACACACCATCTCAACCAACGTGAGATAGGGAAAAAATAGTTCCATCCTCCAAACACACAAATCCCTCCAACATTTCATTCCACACCATGAACTCCAGTTAATTGAGAAACCACATGGAGCAATTACTACCAAGAATCATCATAGGTCCAAAATTGGATGTCAATTTTAGATCTAGTTGCTTCCTAGTTACATGATGCCAACCATTATGCACCATTATTTTGGTGAACCATTGTTGGGAAACACAATATGTGTGTGAGACTCTCTCATTGAATGTGCTCAGAAACTAGGGCACAAATAGGCAAAGGAAAGTTCAAGAACTTGGCACTTTGTAGTGATTTCATTTACTTACATGAGTTCCTAGGAATTGTTTATATTCATAGTGAATACCTCCATGAGCTCTCATATCCATTCACACCACATCCATGAATTACCAAACATATGCTTTGTGGGTACATGAATTAGTGAGATCCTCTAAAAATTTTGTTGTTCATGACTTTTAGTTCATGCTCCTCCATGTAGTGTCTCACAAAACTTCCACACATTGACGTATATGTTCAACAATTTATTGCATTATAAATTTGTCACCCATTTAATAGCAACACCATTAGTTAGTCTCTACTAACACATAAGTCTCTATTCTTAGTGCTCTCCATCTAGTATATTAACTACCCAACTACAAATACATTTGCTCACAACTAGATCTATTCTTCTTAAATATATACCATTTACAATCCCCGTGAAACTAATGGGTTTCTTCATGGAAACATCTCTAATTTGTAATAAATTTCCTCTTTGATTATACGAATTAAAATGGGAACTATATTAAATGAATCAACAAATGATTCATTTCCTAATCATTTATAAAAACTAATCGATTTGTTTCTCCATATCTGCAACCAAATAGAAAATCCAACCTTATATCTAATATATCTCTTAGACCTGTACATGGTCTTGGTAGATATAAGCATCTAGCAAGAAGAGGAACATGACAATATATATGTCCATATATGATCATATCCATTCTTTTCTAATCATGATCACAAGCCACCCTCTCTAGAAATTCTAGATCAAAATTAGATTTTATACCATATTAAATTTACTCACAGAGGAAAACATAAAACACATAAGAAGTACAAGATATTTATCCTAGAAATAATTTACTAGGAAAACTAACACTAAATATATGTCTATTGTTACCTTGGATAATTCGACCAAGGTGAAAAAAGAGAGTAGGTTGCTTGAGGCATCTTGCAATGGAGTATGAAAATATTTTAAATAGTATTCATCACATCAATACCATCGGACCATGACTACCTATGGTAAACCCGTTATTTATTGAATCAAGCTTAACCTTAAACTATTTTTGAGAAAGTCAAGGTTAACCTAATAGGAATGTTGAGTTTGTATATTATTTGCAGTGATAGAACAATCATCTGATTGTCTAGTCGAGGAGGATTGAATGGGAATAAGTCGAATGACGAGTCAAGTCAAGTCGATGGTTAATTCAAAGGTTGAAGTTATTGACCAAGAAAGTAAAAGGTCGAAATGATCGAACATGAGTTCGAGTGGCAACCGATTGAAGAACAACTAGTGGTCGACTGGTATTCGATTATAACATAATATTGATTTTCATAGGATTGTATCGAACAATCTACGTGGAACTGTAATCATCTTTGGACACCATTATTTAGGGTTTACATGTTTTAACCCTATAAATTAGGCATGTTCTAATTTTATTATGTTAATCAATATTTAGATCTATCTTTAGATGTTGTTGATCATGAAGATGTAAGACATATTGGATACACGGTTGTTCTTGTGTAAATAAAGAGAGTATGATGGTGGTTGTGTCTTAGGTGTATATGAAGGTTAGTCATGTAACTCTTTATTCTAAATGAATAAGACAACAAGGAGCAAGAAACTCAAGTAATGTTGTTTTTACCATTTGGGTTTCTAGGGTAATATCTCGGTGTACTGTGTTTGTAATTTATTTTATTTTTAAAATCTATCTTCTCTTTCCTACTATGTTTAGTGTGAATGTATATTTTCTAACATGTGGTATCAGAGCCAAGCTAAATAATTTTGATACGTGTGGTATTAGAGCTAATTTGTATTGTTCTGTTCAAGTCGTATTAGTGTAAGGTTACCCATATCTTAGATCTGATCTAAACCCTAGGTCTAGTGAGAGTTGTAAGTCAAATATATTTAAAGTTGTGTTTGAAATAATGGAAAGTAGTTCGAGGATAGATATCGAAAAATTCAATGGCCAAAATTTTGAGCTTTGGAAGCTTAAAATTGAAGATCTCCTTGTAGATCAAGAAAATTGGGCAATGGTGTATCTAGGTACCTTTTTGATAGGAATGTCGAGGGAATAATGGGGGAAAATTGAAAGAAGGGCAAGGAGTACAATTTAATTTTTTCTTGTAGATTCAATGTTTTTGAATGTTTGAGGTGAAGACTTGGCCAACAAACTATGGGACAAGTTGGGAAGCTTGTACCATTCAAAATCCCTGGTAAACAAGTTTCTCCTTCGAAAGAAGTTGTATCTTCTGAGGATGAGATATGATTGAGCATATGGATGCATTTAATATTGTAATAAGCCAGTTATCGTTTATGGATATCAAAATAACTGAGGAGGATAAATGTATTACCCTATTATGTTCCTTTCTAGAATATTGGGATAGCTTAGTCATGGATATAGGGAGTAATTAGACCATATTAGCGCTAGAAGATGTGGTTGCATCTTTATTATCAAAATAAATGAGACAAAAGAACATGGAAGGATTGCCCAAAGATTCCTTGATGGTGAGAGGTTAACTGGTTGACAGAGATAAAGGAAAATTCACCAGTAGAAAGTCTAAGTCGAAGGGTAGATCTAAATCACTGATTGAATCGATGAGAAGATGTTGGAAATGCGATAGATATGGGAATTTAAAAAGATATTATGAGTCAAAGGAAATAATAGTCAATACAATATCCAACGAGAAGCAGTTGACTAAGATAAATACTACTCCTAATAAAGGAGGCGATGTGTATTTGGCGTCGACCAGTACACAGTTAGATCAAGATGTTTTCTTGATTGAATTGGGATTTTCATATGAAACCTCATAGAGAATGGTTCTACAAATATGAGAGATATGAAGGAGGAGAGATGTGTTCTTGGGGCACGACTTGAAAACCAAAATTTTTGGATGGGAAAGAGGTTGTTCGATAACACAGATATTCCAATAGAGGATGAACACCTTCAGTAACCACTCACACAACTAGATCAAATATCAACACATCAATGTTTTTACATTGTAAAACCCCTATGGGGAAACATCCACGGCCCCAACCGACGTTGACACTTGTAGTGATTTATTAATGAAAAAAAAAATATTACAAAGAGATTTACATGAGAGTTTCTCACAATCAATCATCAACAAATGACCCTCCATGCTCTTTAAATAGATATCATGGACCAATCGAGTGTTAATCCACATATAAATGTAGGCGTTAAGATCGAACATAGTATGATTTTTTAGATCACTCTATGTTAGGAACATATCATGACCGCCAAATTTCCTAACTAGAAATACATACTAATGCATACTAAAGAAACACACTAAGAAACACACTTTATCCTAACAACACATTAGACCAAGATGATCTTAATTAACTCCTAAGTATATAAATATCCTAACATCCCCCTTTAAGGAAAATTTGGGATAGGATTGAAGGATTTACAAAGGATACACAATAGGAGAAGGAAGGAGGCATTAGAGATTATTCCCCTCTTAATGACAACTTCCTGAACTCGTAACAAAGATCGAAGTTTGGAAAAATTTGTTTCTTTAAGAGACTTTGTGAAAATGTTTGCAACTTCATCTTCTATAGGTAAAAATAACACTTCAATAACTCGATCATGAATGATTTTTATAATGAAGTCCATGTGTAGCTCAATGTGTTTGTTGCACTGATGTAGAGATGTATCTTTGGAGAACTTGATGGCATTTTGATTGTTGCACTAGAGGGTGGTATGATTCTACTACTGGAAGCCAAAATATAAAATGATTTGTCCAAGCCACAAGGCTTCTTGACTTGCATTAACCATTGCTCGACACTATGCTTCTGCTAAAGAAAGAGAAATATCTTGATATTCTTATAGGCCCAAGTGACAAGTCCTGAACTAAGGATGAAAACATAACCTATAGTAGAATTTTGATCATCAGGGTTATCAACCCAATATGAATAAGTTAAACCAAAAAATAAAGGATCCCCCCCTGATTTATACTATATCCCGAATTGAACTATACCCTAGACATACCAAAGTATCCTTTTAGCTACTTTCTAATGGATTTCATGGGGTGATTGCATATACTTGCAACAAGAACAACAACAAAGGAAATATTAGGATGTGTATGACTCAAATATAAGAGGCTACCAACTAATTGATGGTATAAGTATTGGACATGGTGTTATGTTGTTATTGATGTCAACAAGGGTTAATATGGATTTGTCATCCACACAAGTATCCATCTATACCATTTGCAAGAATCGACAATAAAAAATGAAGAACAATGTTGATCATTGGATCAAAATAAGAGCACGATCAGATGGTGAAGAAAGAAGAACAATGTTGATCATTGGATCAAAATAAAAGGACAATAATATGGTAAAAGAATGAAGAAACAATGTTGATCGTTGGATCAAAATGAAATCACTATCAGACGACTTGAATCTCTTTCTGTGAGTTCGATGAGAAACTAAAAAATGGCTAAGTATCATACTCTATCGATATCACTTAAAATTTATAAGTATGGTTCATTATGGAGGAAACAGAATTTGGGCGTGCATTTTGATGACATTCGAGAAGATATATGAGTCTGTGATTCCGAGAGTCCGCAAACACGAGAAAAATCACTTAATTTTTTTTCTAATTATAGGTTCATATTGGAGGCTACAGAAGTTGGGCGTCCATTTTGATGACACTCAAGAAGACATATGAGTCTGTGAGTCTGAGAGTCCACGGACCTGTCACATAAAATAATTCTAAGTGTTTGAAATGAATGAGAATCGTCCACTCAACGATTGATTAAATCCAAATCGTAGATCCATCTAAAGCACCTAGATAAACCAGGTCCATCCACTCAACACTTGATTATATCTGAAATGTCGATCTAATTGAATGCCAAGATAAGCAATGAAAATAAATACATGTGAGTCTGTGAGTTCCCGAGTCCGCCACATAAAATAATTCTATGTAAAAAGTCCATGTTTTAAATGAATGAGGATCGTCCACTTAACGGTTGATTAAATCCAAACCATGGATCTATCTAAAGCACCTAGGAAATACAATATTATCCACTCAACTCATGATTAAAACCCAACCATCATATCGAGGTGAAATAAATAATGTGGGAGGTTCAGATCTAATTGTTCATCGGGATGGTAGATCTATGGTGGAGATGTAGCATGCAACACTGAAGGGAGAAGAGGTTAATGAGAAGGTTGGAATTCACGTAGGTGTTTTGTAAATTACCACGGTAGACACATGGTAACATCATGTGAACACAGATACCCCAATAGAGGGTTTCTAAAACCATTCTAATCCCCCATGTCACTAAAAGGGATACCACGAGTGGTAAGTAGTAATACCATACATATTAATAAATCCGTTGGTCACAAACATCGGCCCTATGGATAGAATAAATTTTTGGCAAGGCTACAAGGGTGTTAATCTGATAACCATTAAAAGGAAAATACTCCAAGAAAAGTGTCTGGCTTACCAGTGCAAATTGAGAATATGATTCTTGATTTAAAAAGATATTGAAGAAGAAAAATAATAAATAATAAAGAAGAAAGGTGTTATAAAAGAAACATTATTATTAAATAAATGAGGAGGTGCAATGATATGTTATTAAGAGACACAATGGTTCAAATTTTATACCCATTGAAAGACTATATAAACAAGAAAATATGGTGGAAGGAAGATGTCTTTGTGGTCTAAATCAGAAGATCAAACATAAGCAGAGTCCAAGAAAGTATATGAAACCTGAAACATACACATGAAGTGAGGGTGGAAGGGAGGAGCAAGGGAGGATTTGAGTCTTTTGTAGGTTGAATCCCGAAAAAAGGTAGTTGGTGCTTGTAAACAAGGGAGTCAGTGCTTGAAAACAAGGGAGTTGGTGCTTGAAAAATAAGGCATTGGTGCTTCCTAGAGGTGGTGCTCTAAACATGACATTGGTGTCTCCCTGATTTGGTGCTCATAGAAGAGATGTTGGTGTCTCCTACACATTGTAACTTGTACTTTTTTTTATTGTTATATTTAATTTTTGTTCTCGGTACATTATTGTGATTAATAATTAATTGTTTTTAAAAACATTGAAAAAGAAGAAATATTAATTCACCCCCCCCCCTAAGTATTGGAAAACATTCCAACAATTGGTATCAGAGCAGGTTCCTTCACCATAGTATAACCACTTGAAAGTAGATTCTTCTAAATCCAATGGATCAACAAGAAGGAATGTCCTCCAATAGAGCACCATTGTTCAAAGGAAATGATTATGCATTTTGGAGTATAAGGATGAAAAGTTATCTGATGTCTCCTAGATGTGATGTTTGTCTATCTGTGGTAAATGGTTACACTGCACCTTCATATGTTGCTACAAAGAAACTTTGTAATGATAATTCAAGGGTTGTTAATGCAATTTTGGGTGTATTAGCAAACCCCATATTTGTAAAAGTGATGCATTGTAAATAAACAAAAGAAATTTGGGACAAACCTAAAGTCATCTATGAAGGATATGGTAAAGTTAAGAAATAAAAACTTCAAACATACAAAGGGAAATTTGGGAGTTTGAACATGAAAGAGGAATACAACATTGCAGAATATTTTCAAAGACTGGTTGAAATAGTCAATTCAATCAGAACATTGGGAGATGAGCTAAAAGACAATATTATTGTCCAAAAGGTGATGAGATCATTACCAATGAGATATTATGCCAAGGTATCTACCTAGGAATATCGATAAGACCTTGAAAACCTTACAATGGATGAACTTCATGGGATTCTTATAACCTATGAAATGAGAACCGGGCAAGAAAAGTCATCAAAAAGGGAGGCAACCTTCAAAGAATAAAAAGAAACCAATAACCATGAGCATGTGCCAAATTAAAATCACTCAAACATGTCAGATGAAGAAGAGGCCAACTTTATAATTAAACTCAAGAAAGGGTCTTGAAAATACAAAGGGAAGTTACCTTTCAAATGCTTCAACTGTGGCAAAATTGGACACTTTTCTAAAAAATGTCCCTATCCCAAACAAGAGGATAATGATGATTAAGAACCTTATAACCAGAAAGAGAATAAAAAGGATAAAACCCAATACAAAAATAAATTCTACAAGAAAAAGGAAAACTTATACTCCAAAGAAGATAGTAGTTCATCTGATATGAGTGAAGATGAGGAGACATAGCTTCTATTTATGGGCATAGAACATCCAAATGAAGATGAAGGAAACTCTGAGGTTGAAGGATAAGTATACCTTGAAGAAGAACTTATTAGTGCTCTTGAAGAACTGAGAAAATATAAAAATAAGAATAAATCATTAAGAGAACAACTACTAGAATATGAAGAATTAAAAAAATCAAGAGAAAAGGAAGTTTCAAAAACCCTCAAGAAAACATAACAAATCATTATTGATTTAAAGACTCAACTCCAACAAGCTAAAATAATAGAAGAATTCATTTGAAATCAACTCAATGAAAAGCAACAATACTATGAAAAGATAGAGGATAAAATTATCCTTCTAAAAGGGGAACTTGAGAAAGAAAAGAAGCAATCAAAATTTGAAAATAGTTAAAAAATATTGGATGATATTCTTAACGGTCAAAGATCATAAAACAATAATACATAACTAGGTTATGATCAAAATAAGTCTAATAAAGGATATAACTCCACATCTCAGGAAACTGACAAAAATCCAAAAGTTATGCAGCTTCCCTTCACAACTCTTTCAAAAAGGAAGAAAGAAAAATAAAGACTGATTCTAATCAACATAAATATGCTCTCCCTTCAAAAGAAAACGAATATATAAGAAACATAACTACAATAAGAACTCCCTCAAAAAGGTATCAACATCTCTTTCTTGGATAGTGTTACTCTTGGAATAATTTTGGACATAAAGCATTACATTGTAGAGCTTATAGAAAGAACAATCATAAGAATGTTCAAAAATATGGTTATAAGAAAAACAAGAATAATAATAATAATCAAGAGAACATAAACTATAATTCATTCTTTCCACTACAAAATTTCAATGTTGAATGCCTCAAATGCAACAATTATGGTCACAAATCTAGTGATTGTAGACTACCAAAGCTTCCCATAAAAACTTCCAAAATTCAAGAATAAAAACATAAGAAGGCATGGAAAGAAAAACACATGGAAGAAAAGGAAATAGAGTGTAATGTATCCTTATATGCTACAGATAAAAGGATTCAATGATATGTTGACAATGGATGTTAAAAACATATTCAACGGAGATCAATACAAATTCCTCAGTCTAAAAAATAAAGAAAAAGGAAGTGTTACATTTGGAGATAATGTCTATGCCAAGATACTTGGAAAGGGCATAGTTAGTATAGGAAATAATAAAGCTAAAGTAGAAAATGTGCTATTAGTTGAAAATTTGAAGCCTATTCTCCTCAGTGTGAGCCAAACTTGTGATCAAGGACACATACTCATATTTTACTCTCAAAAATGTGAAATTAGAAAAAAAGACTCAGGAAAACTAATGGTTGTTGCACCAAAGACACCAAGCAATGTTTACATATTAAACATAGAAGAACAAGAACAATGTTGCATGATCCAAATAGACAAAAGTTGGATATGGCACAAAAGAATGAGACATATATGTTTTGACAATTTGATCAAAGTCAATAAAAAGGAAGTTGTGAGAAATATGCCAAATATTATTAAACCTTCAAACCATTTTTGTAGGCATTGCCAACATGGAAAGAAGACAAGAGTAGGATTCAAGAAAAAAAAATACTCTACATAAAAACCATTGGAACTTGTTCACATTGACCTTTGTGGACCAACAAGAAATAAAAGCATGCAAGGTGAACATTACTTCATTATATTTATAGATGACTATAAAATGATGACTTGGGTATCCTTTCTCAAAGAGAAATCAAAAGCTTTCAACAAATTCAAGGCTTTCAAAGAACATGTTGAAAATGCGACTAATCTCAAAATCAAGTTCTTAAGATTAGACAATGGAGGGGAATTTACCTAATATGAGTTCAATAAGTTTTGTGAAACTCATGGAATTAAAATACATTTTTCAGCTCCAAGAACTCCTCAACAAAATAGAGTTGCTGAAAGGAAAAATAGAACTATCCAAGAAGCAACCAGAACTATGTTAAGAGAATCCAAAATTATAGATATCTATTGGAGATAAGCAATACATACAACAATATGCATACCTAACAAAGCTCAACTTAGATTTTACCATGACAAGACACCATATGATTTATGGTTTGGCAGACCAACATTAGTCAAACACTTCATAGTCTTCGGGAGAAAATACTATATAAAAAGAGATAATGATAATCTAGGAAAAATTGATTCCAGATTAGATGAAGGCATATTTCTTGGTTAATCATCCAATAAAAAGGCCTACAGATGTTACAATATGAGATTGCAAAAAATTGTAGAAAGTGCAAATGTAAAGGTGGATGATCTAACATCTGTTGATGATTGCAACATTGTGAGACATCCTCCAAGATACGTTCTCCTCTGAGACTGAGTTGAGTCGGCCTCAGAGGGAGCCCAGTGTTGGATATACCCATGTGATGGGGCATCGTTCTCCTATGTGTGAGAGTTGAGTCGTCCCCCAGTGGTTGGAGCATCGTTCTCCTCTAGAGAGTTGAGTCATCCCCCAGTGGTTGGGTGTGTCCATGTGATGGGTGTATTGTTCTCCTTTGTGTAAGAGTTGAGACGATGTGGTACTCCAGATGATTTTGTTGAGAATGACGTCCCTGTGGCTGAGCACAAGTGGATATGTTCCTAGTGGTTGAGCACTAGTGGAAGTGTGATATCCTTGCTATATTGTCTAAGAGTAATATTTACTTGTAACCCTAATCATGTTGTAAAGGGTATAGGTCGGCCCCACCATGTAAAGATAATTAATATTGTAATCATTAATTATATTTATTATATTATTAAGTTGTACAAGTTGGCCCTATTGTGCCAATAGACACATCATTTGATGTGATAAGTTTTGTATAAATAAAGGTTAATCCCCATCGAGGATTACACACTTATGATTGTGTTGTCTCATAATTTCATAAGTTGAGGTATGAAATTATGAGAACTGCAGCTCACACTTTTCTAAGAGCTAGCTTTCTCAGTCATAGCAACACCCTTTTGTGTGCTAGGTTTGGTGGTGGATGGGGGATCTTCTCTTGAGAATATAGCAAAGGATTGTTGGGTTTTCTTCCCTTGTGTAGAAGGGCTTCCCGAGATATTTCTTGTGTTCTTGTGCATGGTTATTTTTCTTGTGATCTTGGTTTACTGCAACTAGTTATTGTTGTTGCAGTCATTGTGTATGGTTCAAGTAATGCTAAATAGAAAAATAAATAAACCTCATGCTTGAGCCAAAAATTAACATGGTATCAGAGCATAGGTCTTGAATAATACCACTTGCACAAGTTTGAAGGAATACCATGGACACCTAAAGACAACTAGACCCCACTACTGGTACCGCAACAGACCCTAACAATAGACCTGTAGCAACTTTCGTCCTTCTGAGACAACAAACTTCTAATGAAATTTAGGCCTATTATAAGGAAGTGGAAAATGTATTTTTCTGTTGTAGTGAATCTCTGATATGTACCTATTTTTAAGACCCAAATTATGATCTTGTCAGACCGAGTTCCAGACCTGTATCGAGTGCTGATTTTAAGGCATATTTAAATATGTTCCAATGAAGTTTTGAGGCATATTTAAATATGTTCCAACAAAGTTTTGAGGCATATTTTAAATCTGTTACAACAATTTTTTGAGGTTGTTTTGGTATGTTCTTAGCATCATCTCCAGGTGTATTCCAACTAAGGTTGACAACTAGCTTTTGTGAAAAGAAACAATCCAAATTGTAGATCTGATGTAAACTTAAGAGACCTATTAAGGAGTAAGAATGTTTGGGTTATGTTGAATAACCTTTCCAAAAACTTGCATACACATCTTGCTCAGGAAGATCATTGTATGAAGGATACTTCATTTTGTCAAGATCTTGGTATTTTAAAGACAACTTGCGAGCATATACATAACAACAAAGGCATATGAAATATCACATCCATATACTTGCAAGAAGTAAAGAAATTGATGCTAACTACAACATTTGTTTAGGTGACTGTAACAATACTAAGAACCCTTGATTGCAAGATCAAGTATGTAAAAGGTTTGTCTATAATGGAAATTTCCATAAAAAATGTTACCCACAACAGTGCTAACTTGAAACCTACAGCCTTTGAAGTAAGCTTACAATTCAGAAAGGTTGATTGATAGTGTTTTCATTTCATATGGCCATACTAAGGAAAAAATTAAGAGTATTTGGACAAGTTTCCAGGTGATTGTGACTATAAATGATTGTTGTAAAAACAAGGTAAGGCCACAAGTATTGTGGACAACAACATTCAAAGTTTGTGTGCATTTAAAAACACAGATTGTAGCCTTGAGAACCATCTCTCTTAAGAACATGAGAACTTAAAGTCTATGGAATCTACAGAAGGAAGATTATCAGTCCTTGATGATAGTTGACAAACATGAAAAGATCATATGTCAAGTTCCATTCTTATATGGAAACAAGCATGCTTGAAGGATAGTGCAGATTGTGAACGAGTATCATTGCTCATCAAGAGATTGCCTAGAACAAGCAAGCAGACTGAAGAACCGACAATGTACACTCTAGGTATGCACTTTACGTATTTGACTTCATTCTTAAATTTGTAAAATGGCAGTGGATCTTGTGCACTTAGTATTGTTTATCATTTTGATAATGAAGGGTATTATCCCTGGTGTGGGATCCCTCATGACTTGGACTATTATCCCTGGTATGGGAGTCCATTTTTTTCCTAGTTGGTTGTTATCCAAGTACACGAGGCCATTTTGGTTTTGATCCCTGTGGGAGGGAGGCCATATTGGTTATTATCCTAGTACAAGAGGCCATATTTTCTTATTTAAATTATTAGAGGACCATGATCCCTAGTACGCGAGTCCAAATTTTCTTAGTTGGTTATTATCCTAGTACAGGAGGCCATTTTGATTTTTATCCCTATGGGAGGTCATCTTGATTATTATCCTAGTACAGGAGGCCAACAAAGTTCTGTAGAAGCAGTAGAGGACCTGAGAAGACATGTGATGTATCTAGGTTAGCAACACCGAAAAATGAAGATGTCTATCCTTCGGACTTCAGAGGGAGTCAAACTATTTGAGAAGAAGGAAGAGATAATACCTTCTCCCCCTTCAGCAGTTCAGAGGGAGACAACCTCGATCCAGTTGATCTAGTTTCTCTAGTTGATATCCCAGAGACATTGCAGTAGGCCATAAAAGGCCTTCCTCGACTCAAAAAACTCTGCATGAGGAAAATGGACATGCAACTCCTCAAGGAAAATTTTGAGAGAGAAAGAAACCAAAGAGATTTTTGAGCTATGATTGATCCATGAGCCACAGGTAAACATGTATGGCAAGATGCCATGGTAGAAGAGTATCAGTCCATCATGAAGAATGATGTGTGGGATATTGTTCCGAGACTAGAAGGTAAATCTATAGTGACTTCCAAGTGGATCTATAAGATAAGGCATGCAACCGATGAAAGTGTCGAGAAGTACAAAGCGAGATTTGTAGCCAGAGTATTTTCACATGTAGAGGGAATTGATCATGAGGAGATATTTTCTCATGTAGCCCGATACACTTCCATCCATACTATCATTGCACTAGTTACATATATGGGTTGGAAACTACATCAGATGGATGTAAAGAAAACCTTTCTCAATGGTGAGATTGAGGAATAAATTTACATCGAGCAGCCAAAGGGATTCGCGATACATGATCGAGACAAACTCACTGGATAGAAGAAAAGCATGAATTGAGATATCTATGAGGCACAGTTGGATATGGCATGAGATAGGCCTCTAGTGTAGACATGATATTGTAGGGATATGCCAATGCAGATTATGCAAGGAGCGCAGTGGACCAGAAGCGCACATCTGGTTGTTGTTTTACATTGGGGTCTGCCATGGTTCCCTGGTGTAGTAGGAAGCATAGATCTGTGTCTTTGAGTACCGCAAAAGCATATTATATAGTGCTGAGTGTGGAATTCCATGAAGCATTGTGGCTTCACAAGATCCTTGTAGACTTATTTGATCATGAAATGGATTCTACCATTATTCACTGTGATAACCAAAGCTGTGTGAAGCTCTTTGAGAATCATGTGTTTCACGATAAATCGAAACACATTGAGATAAAATATCATTATATCAGAGACATGGTGCAGAGGAAATAAATACACATGCAATACCTTCCTACACATGAGCAGATTTTAGATATCTTCACCAAACCGCTTTCCAAGACAAAGTTCGAGTACTTCCTTAGAGACATTTCCTAATGGAGAATGCATCCCTAGTTGAGAGGGAGTGTTGATGATTGCATCATCGTGAGACATCCTCCAGGATACATTCTCCTCTTAGACTGAGTTGAGTCGACTTGAGAGGGAGACCAGTGTTGGACATACCCACGTGATGGGGCATCGTTCTCCTCTATGTGAGAGTTGAGTCATACCCCAATGGTTGGGGAATTATTCTCCTCTGGAGAGTTGAGTCGTCCCCTAGTGGTTGTGTGTGTCCATGTGATGGGTGTATCATTCTCCTCTGTGTGAGAGTTGATATGATGTGGTACTCTAGACGATTCTGTTGAGTATGACGTCCCTGTGGCTGAGCACAGGTGAACATGTCCCCAGTGGCTGAGCACTAGTGGATGTGTGAGATCCTTGCTATATTGTCTAAGAGTAAGATTTACTTATAACCCTAATTATTTTGTAAAGAGTACAGGTCGGCCCCACCATGTAAAGATAATTAATATTGTAATTATTAATTATATTTATTATACTATTAAGTTGTACAGGTCAGTCTTATTGTGCCAATAGACACATCATTTTATGTGATAAGTTTTGTATAAATAAAGGTGAATCCCCATTAAGGATTACACACTTATCATTATGTCATCTCATAATTTCAAAAGTTGAGGTAAATCATGATAACTGCAACTCACACTTTTCTAAGAGCTAGCTTTCTCAGTCATAGCAGCACCCTTTTATGTGCTAGGTTTGGTGGTGGATGGGAAATATTCTCTTGATAATATAGAAAAGGATTTTTGGGTTTTCTTCCCTTGTGTAGAAGGGATTCCCATGATATTTATTGTGTTCTTGTGCATGGTTATTCTTCTTTTGATCTTGGTTTATTGCAGCTAGTTATTGTTGTTGTAGTCATTGTGTATGGTTCAAGTAATGCTAAACAGAAAAAGAAATAAACCTCATGCTTGAGCCAAAACTTAAGAACATCAAGAAGAATCAAATCTCAATACAATTCACAAGTTTATGAAAGAAGAAGAGATGATGATGATGAAGAAGAAACTGAATAAATAAAAGGAGAAGAATCACAAAGTGAAGAAGAAAACAAAGAAGATGCATCACCAAGAAAAGAGTCAAAGTCACCATCAAGAAGAGTAAAAAGGGATCATCCTGAAAGTCAAATCATAGGAAATAAAAGTGTTGGAGTTGAAACACGAATAAGTTTAACATATGAATTAGAATGAGCAATGCTCTCCCTAATAGAACCCAAAGAATTTGCAGAATCTAGCAAAGTTGAAGATTGGATTAAAGCCATGAATGAAGAGCTTGATTAAATAGAGAAGAATCAGACCTGTGAACTTGTCCCAAGATCAAAGGACAAAAATGTGGTAGGGACCAAGTGGATTTTTAAGAATAAAGTTATCGAAGATGGTCAAATTATAAGGAATAAAGAAATATTAGTGTGCAAAGGATATGCACAAGTATAAGGAATTGACTTTGAAGAAACATTTGCCCTTGTTTCCATATTAGAATCTATCATAATGTTTTTGGAATTTGCATGCCTTAAAAACTTCAAAATATGTCAAATGGAAGTCAAATCAACATTCTTAAATGGAAATCTAGAGGAAGAAGTTTATATAGAACAACCTGAAGGATTTATATTGTCAGAAAATAAAGACTATGTCTGCAAAATAAGGAAATAATTGTATGGTCTCAAACAAGCTCCTAGGGAATGGTGTTCAAGACTTGATAATCATCTACAACAACAAGGATACAAAGCAGGAGCCATTGACAATAATATCTATATTAAAATTGAAAATAAGAATATGATTATTGTTGTAGTATATGTGGATGATATCATCTTTGGAAGTAATCATACTCTAATCAAGAAATTTGCTACAGAAATGCAAAAATAATTTGAGATGTCGAAACTTGGTGAACTCACATTCTTCCTAGGATTACAAGTTTCACAATTAGAAAAAGGCATATTCATATATCAGACCAAATATATTAAAGAAATGTTGAAGAAATTTCAAATGGAAGATTGAAAACCTATGAGCACTCCTATGATTACAGGATGCAAACTAAGCCAAGATCATGAATCACTAAATGTAGACCAAACTGTGTATATATCAATGATTGGTAGCCTATAATATGCAACAACAACAAGACTAGACATCATGCAAGCTCTAGGATTAGTGGCCATATTTCAATCTGCACCTAAAGAGACACATATTAAGGCAATTAAAAGGATTTTTAGATATCTCAAAGGCACCTTGGAGTTTGGTTTATGGTATTCAAAAAAAAAAGAATTCACATTAATTTCATATACTGATGCAGATTGGGCAGGAAGTATTGATGATAGAAAGAGAACCAGTGGAGGTGCATTTTTCCTAGAAAACGTATTGTGTCATGGATAAGTAAAAAGAAACCCTCCATATCACTGTCTACAATAGAATATGAATATATTTTTGTTGCCTCTTGTTTCACTCAAGTAATTTGAATGAAACAAACTATAGAAGAGTTACAAGTAAAATATGATCATCCAATTCTTTTTAACTGTGACAATACCAGTGCCATAAGACTTTCTAAAAATCTTGTAATGAACTAAAAAACCAAGCATATCCCAATCAAATTTCATTTCTTAAGGGAACAAGTTTCTCAAAAATTCATTAAAGTGGAATATGTGGATACTAAAGAACAGATTGCAGATATATTCACAAAACCATATCTTAGACAGAAATAGGGGGCAATCTCCATATCTAATTGAATTGAAAAACATTCATCAGAGAGGGAGTACATGGACAAGGGAAGTATAATCTTAGGGGGAGCAACGAAATGTCCCTTCTATCATTGTTTTCAAAGGGGGAGAATACAGAGTAAAACTTAGTTAAAATAAAGAGTTTTTACTTTGTTTCCATCAATACCAAAGGGGGAGAATGTTGGACATGGTGTTATGTTCTCATTGATGTCAACAAGGGTTAATATGGATTTATCATCTAGAAAATTATCCGGATACACCACTTGCAGGAATCGACAGTAAAAAATGAAGAACAATGTTGATTGTTGGATCAAAATAAGAGCCCAATCGGATAGTAAAGAGCGAAGAACAATGTTTATCATTGGATCAAAATAAGAGCATGATTAGATGACAAAAGAATGAAGAAACAATGTTGATCATTGGATCAAAATGAAATCACGGTCATATGACTTAGATCTCTTTCCACGAGTCCATTGAGCAACCAAAAAAATGGTTAAGTATCATACTCTATCGATATCACTTACAAAATTTTAAGTATGGTTCATTATGGTGGAAACGAAAGTTGGGTGTGCATTTTGATGACATCCGAGAAGAGATATGAGTTTTTGATTCTGAGAGTCCGTGAACCCAAGAAAAATCACTTAAAATTTGTTTCTAAGTATAGGTTCACCTTGGAGGTTGTGGAAGTTGGGTGTGCATTTTGATAAGACCTGAGAAGACATATGAGTCCTCGAGTCTGCAAACTTGTCACATAAAATCCAAACCGTTCACTCAACGGTTGATTAAATCCAAACTGTAGATCTGTCTAAAGCACCTAGATAAACCAGGGTCGTCCACTCAACACTTGATTATATCCAAACTGTCAATATAATTTGACACCAAGATAAGCAATGAAAATAAATACATGTGAGTCTGTGAGTCTGCGGGCCCGCAACATAAAATAATTCTAAGTAAAAATTCCATGTTTGAAATGAATGAGGACCGTCCACTCAATGGTTGATTAAATTCAAATCGTGGATCTATCTAAAGCACATAGGAAAGAAAGGATAGCCCACTCAATGCCTGATTAAAACCCAACCATCGGATTGAGGTGAAATAAAGAGCGTGGGATGTTCAAATCTAATTGTTCATTGGGATGATAGTTCTAGAGTGGAGATGTAGCATGCATCGCCGAAGGGAGAAGAGGTTAATGAGAAGGTTGTAATTCACGTAGGTGGTTTGTAAATTACCATGGTAGACACATGGTAGCATATTGTCAATGTGGATACCTCGATAGAGGGTTTCTAAAACCATTATGATCACCACTAAAAGGGATACCAATAGTGGTAAGTAGTAATCCCATACATATTAATAAAGTCGTTGGTCACAAAACACAGAGAGAAAAACTTAGCATCAGGGATATGAGGGTGTTAATATGATAACCATTGAAAGACAAATACTCCAAAAAATGTTCTTGGCTTACCAGTGCGAATTGAGAATATGATTCTTGATTTAAAAAGATATAAAGGTGTTATTAAAAATAATAATAATAAATAATAAAGGTGAAGAAAAATAATAAAAAATAAGGAATAAAGGTGTTATTAAAACAACATTTTTATTAAATAAATGAAGAGGTGCAATGATACATTATTAAAAGACACAATGGTTCAAATTTTATACCCATTGAAAGACTAAACCAGAAAATATGGTGCAAGGAAGATGTATCTGTGGTTTAAATCAGAAGATCAAACAGAAGCAAAGTCCAAGAAAGTGTATGAAACCTGAAACATACACATGACATGAGGGTGGAAGGTAGGAGAAAGGGAGGATTGGAGTCCTTGTTGGATGCATAACTAGTCAAGAGAAAAAACTATTTTTGGGAAGAGAAGCACGAAAGGAGGAAATGATAGATGGAAGGAAAAGCAACACGTGTGAGGGAAGCAGGCGAAGCGTGCATGCAAGGAAGACCTAACGACACTAGGGTTAGGGTTTTTTTAATGTATTATAATGGATGATGAGCCAAGAATATAAATAGGTAGTACTTAGAGGAAGAAGGGGAGACAGAGAGGGAGAGAGAGAAGATAGAGAGAACGGATGGCAGAGAGTTGTAAGAACTGTACCATTCAGTAAGTTTGTGAGATAGAGTGTTAGTGAGAAACTCGATCCCGAGGGTTAGATTGTAGGCTAAGGAGCCTGGTGCGATTTAGCCAGCCTCACATGGATTGAGGAGCCTGTTGAAGATAGTAAGATCTAATATTGTAAACAATCATAGTGTGACATATTACTGAACCATAATAAAGAGCTTGAGAACCAGATATTTATGGACGTAGCCTAGGAGGGGGTGAACCAAAGTAACACCTATGTTGTGTGAATGAATGTATGTGTCTTCATTGTTGTTAAGTGATGAATATTAGATAAATGAATTAACTAGATAGATCTGATATTTCACATGCATGAATATAATGATTGCTATAATCAGATGCTAAAATGACTAAATAAAGGTTACAAGATACAACCGTATATCTCCACTCTTTCCCAGGTTGCAAACACCTGAGTATTGCAGCCACCCATAGAGCTATCTTAGGTGAGACTGTGCAGTGCACTCTGTGTGTTGCGTTGCCTTCTGGTCTACCAGAGGGGCCGATATTTTTAGAGGGATTTGTTGGTAGCTTATTAAATCTGAAGTGGGGTCAATCTATGACAGTAAGATAGGACCATAAAATCCTAAGTAGAGGAGTAGAAAAACCAACAAATGGTTCTATTTCCGGTTGGTTGGAAAAGGATGGGCTTGAGTGAATGAGATCTGTTGAAGACACATCGAAAGAATGCCAGATCGAACAGCAAGATGGTGAGAGAATGAGAATATAAAAGGGGATGTTGAGACCATGGAATCCAATGACGGAAGAGATAGAGAGTTGGTTGAAAACAAAGGAGCTGGAATTTGCACAGAAAAATAACATAAACCTGAAGTTGACACCACGCAAATATCTAGACAAGTACGTATTCAATGACTTGCATGAAGTATTTTTCTATGATTTCCCACATGTATTGCGGGAGTGGATAAAAATGTTGAAATAAAACCATCCCACAAATTGGATAAGATAGCTAGAGTAGAATCCTATAGATATCGTGCAGTTACAACAAGTTGATAATAAATTTACGTGGGCAGTAGATTTCTAGTTAGACAACATTGTTGTAGGATTTATCACAGAATTTGCAGTAGATACAATGAAGTCTTACAACACAGCAGAGAAAGAGTTCTTGAAGGGACCTCGAGGTAGGTATATCATATCATTATATACTTTTATTAAGATATTACTCTACAACAAAGGTGTAATGACAATGGCGTCAGACAACTAAACTTCCCTGCATGCATGGGAGAAGGGGGGATGCACTGACAAGAGAAGGAGAAATGGAAGGAGAAAGGGATAAAGGAAAGAAGGATGAGGCCTTTGACCTAATTATGATGGACAAAGACCAGATCAAGAGAATCATGGAAACAACTGGAAGAATGCACAGTGGAGTACCCTACCAATATAAGGTGAACACCAAGAAGAGAGTCGTATCTGTGAGGGAGGGCTTGGCAAGTGATGAAGAAGAGGTAGAGGATCTCTGGGCTGTGGAGCAAATTGAGGAAATCCTACACGTGACATATGAGAGGAAGACAAGAGGTCCAAGAGCGGGAATAGAAGAAAACACTCCTATCCATATCAGTGTCAGTGTGGAACCCATAAACCCATGTGCAGCTAATACACCAAGAAGAACACCATTTAGACAACCGAATTTCGAGAGAAGGAGGACAACAGGAAGTACATATACACAAGGTACAACAACTGGGGGATCTAGTTCAAGAAGCATTAGTCAAGTATTTACACCATGCGGAGGTAGTAGTTCAACATTCAGGATGGAAGGAAATGATCCCACCATCAAGTTACCAAAATTCAAAGGAGAGGTGTCGGAAGACCCCGAGAAGCACTTGTTTATTTGTGAAAAGATTTGGGAAGAGAAACAGATCAAAGACGAGGACACTAAAATTTTGTAGTTATCTATCACACTAAGATCTCGCGCACTGGATTGGTACATGAGTTTAGTTGCAAACAGTCCGTCAGGGACAACCATAACGATTGGAGATATCAAAAATTTATTGATAAATGAATTCCAGAAACCTAGTTCAGTGGATCAATACATGAATGAGATTACAGAGATTATATAGAAACCATGAGAATATGTATGGGATATTGACGAGAGATTCAAACAATTCAAGTGAAAACTAAAGTATGTTATGACAAATATGCAACATAGGCATATGTTTGTCAATTCACTGCTACCACACTTGAAATACTCTTTGTGACAACAGAAGTTTCAAACACGGGAAGAGGATCTACATGCAATGCTACAACTGGAAGAGAAACATTATCAAAAGATAGATCCAACCATAGAGGAGTTGAAGGAGGATCTGAAGAACTTAATATTTGAGCTCAACCAAAACAAAGGTAAGGACAAAAGAGAATTTGTTTCGTGTACTAGATGTAGGATAGAAGGACACCATAAGAATGAATGCCCAACATTCGTGCAGTACATGTCATCAGGAATGAAAAACCCATTGACGACATGAGGACTATGGTGTGAGATCTGTAAGAAATAGGGGCATGATCCATATCACTGCCTAGTGATGCATAAGTACTAGACAATAACTAAGAGTTCATATTGCAACTTTTGCAAGTCGGAAGGCCATGATGGCAAAGATTGCAAAACCATAGATCTGATGAGGGAAAGAACATCATACGCTTATAGGGTGCAGGCACAAATGATGACCGGGAAAGATGTGTTTAATCAAGTACCATCCCCGTATAACACTATGCAGCAGTAGTATAACACTACACAACAACAATATAAAATTGTGTAGTCGTAGTACAATACCATGCAGCCACACTATAATCCCACACAGTATAACTAGGCACCCCAGTACAATGCACCATAAGGAGATCGAGTTGGATAAAAAGGTGGAGGAAGAGAAAGATGAGGCTTTGGAAGAGGCAGAGGACTAGTGGTATGCCATAACTGTCAACAACTAGGACACTATGCAAGAGAATTTCCACTCCCACCTGCGACATGTATGTATTGTCGTGCATCAGATCATGATACAGAAGAATTCCCTACACTGTTGGGGAAGATATAGGAAAAGAGAAATCAGAACAATCATAATGTTCAATGGATTTCGGTGGAAGCAAGGGATGAAGGAAGAAACATCAACATCGTTACGCGATGAGTAGCTAAGATAGGAAACGACATAGTAAGACAAGATCCATCACAACACCAATGGGTAAAGAAGAATGTCAAATCGAAGAAGAAGTTTGATGTCTAGAACGAAAAGGAGATATTCAAGCAAGCCAGACAAGAATTCTTGAATCCATACATTACATCGACATCAACTGCGCAGCCTAATAAGGAAGTACTAGTGTATGAGATGCCTCCATTGTTGGATCACACGAAAGAAGAACAACCCATGGGACAAGTAAGTATGATTAAGGGTTTTTTTCAATCCAGTGTTAAACTACTAAATGATCCATCATCTGTTAAAGTATTACAAAATATGCTTGAAATATGTAGCGTAGAGGTCGAAGGAAAGCTAGAATAGAAAACAGTTAATCATCTGCATACAAGGAGAAGAACAAGCAGATAATTCAGACTGAACGCTAACATTGGATATTTGAACATGGGGTATATTATACTAGATTTAGGATCTGAAGTGAATGTATTACCCAAGAACACATGGAAATGTATGGGAAATCCCATGATAGGATATTCACCTGTTCAGCTGAAACTAGCAAATCAACACAGAGTTTTACCAATTGGAAGACTAAAGGGGGTGAAAGTAGATCTGGATGGAGTGCACACTAAAGTCGATTTCAAAGTAATAGAGATAGTGGATGGCACAACACCTTATCCATCATTGCTTGGCTTGGATTTGGTGTTTGAAAATCAGGCCATAATCAACTTAAATATGAGGAATATGGCATTCAAGTCAGGAGAATACAAAGTCATTGCTTCATTGGATCCATTATAAGGGGAAAGGTTTGTATAACCTACTTTCTTAGACCTAGAGGAAATTAACCAGTTGTACAAAACAACCGCGCAAGAAGAAGATTATGTGAACCCAACTGAAGATGGGGTACTCAGTTGGAGAAGCATCACCTCATGTGCATCAGACTCAGATATGGGCTTAGAGAACTAGCAGCAGAGGTTACACAAAGTTTCCTCAAGAAGATGCACAAGAATAAACCATTCAATGAGATGGGTAGGTATGGAGATAAGGGAACCTCCCAGCTTCCATAGGGTGAATTAATTAGAATCATTATTAAAACTATATGAGGATGAAGTTTAATAAAATCATAGGCTCTATTGGAGCCGCCTTTGTTTTTTTTTTAGCCCGTTTTGAATTTTATTTCTTAATGCTCGAAATCGAAAGTTGGTTTTCATATTTTCCTTTATTTTTTCAAAATCTCAGAAGTCTCATCACGCGAGCAGTGACGGTTATCATACTCTCAAGGCGAGTTATACTTTTTGTTCAAATTATTTTTCCCCTTTCTTACCTTGGGATTTTGTATGTTGGGTGTTATAGATCACATAGTGCACAAGTCCTGAAGAGTGAAATGGCGAAATAACCTTAAATTTTTACCTAGGTCAGTAGCGAGAGTAAAGATTTTCTAAACTACGGTTAAGCATCATCGGGATTTCATGTCTCGGCATTTACTAACTCCAAAGTCTTAACGTCGTAATCCTGATAGCTGAAACCGCGAGACTCTTGTTTTAAGTAACCCAGGTTAGTGTTAAAGGTAAAAAGTTTAGCCTTGGTTAAACTTAGTTGGAAATTCACAACTCGGCATACGAACCTCCTGAAAGCTATACCTTCGAAGCTCCGAGTCGCGAATTCACGATATAAATAAACACAATATTTAAAAAAAAAAACATGATTAATTAAACACTTAATCCTAGTTACATTTTTATTTAACCAAAGCTAATTATTGCAATCTCGGGTTTTAGAGGCTGGAACGGTTAGAGTGAAAACTCCCAATGTAGCGAGTACCGAAAGATTAATTAACATTGATAAAACCTGATTTATTGAGCTAAGCCAGTATTTCTCGTGATTTGATGCATGCACAGTCTACTAGGCAGTCTTAATTTTTCCTTGCGCCAACTTGCATTTCAAACTGTCAAAAATTATGGCATTAATTAGAAACAAGGTGAATCGACAAGTAAGGATTGGGTTTTTATTGCTAAATTATATTTAATAATGATTTGACCGTTCTGTTCCTGAAAAGTACTGATTTTTAAATGGTTGAATATATAGATCTGTTATTTGTTATCGCAAATTCATTTCTATATTACACAGAGAAAACTTTTCTCAGTGAACTAATTTTTGTATGTATACATATTTTTATCGCAGAAGAGCTAAAGCAGGATCCCCTGCCATGGCCCCGCAAAAAGCATCTAAAGCCACTGTTGAGGTTTCAGGACAAGGTTCAGACAATGTTTCTGATACTTCACCTCGAAGTGTCGACTCTATCAAGACCTGGTCACATATTCATGAGGTTCTACAGTCTGAATTGGTAGATATTTCGAATGATTCCAGTGGAAATGAAAAAGATGACCTGATCACCAAGTATAAGATCATCATCCAGTCTAAAATGCATAAAGTGGTGGCCAGACCTCGTCTGCTCCCTTATTACGATATGGTTCGGTGGGCATTAGACCATGTCGATATACCAACCAGAACCATCATCAATGAGCAGAGGGTCACCATTGGGAATTTCAGACCCAAACAATTGCAGGCTATGTACAAGTTTCCAGCTGTGTCGAACTTTGTTTACAATGCCGAATTCCTGGAGAATTTTAAATAGAAGGAATGTGAGAAATACGACAAGACTATGTCTAGTTTAATCAAAGGCTGGGTTTCACACCCTGTGAAGTTCAGGGCGGACAGTAACGGTATGTATTCAAAGCCTCAAATTTTGTGTATGAAATTTTTAACTGGGTGATGGTACTGCTGCATGTCAATATCTTTGGCCACCCACCACCCAAGATCTCAAACAGTATCATGATAAACCTAAGCAGTATAGCCGACTGGTACGTGGAAGCGAAATTTTCATATCTCAGGGTTTTCGGCGCTTCTGTTCCTCTGAATGCCCTACCATTATTCATACCCGATAGGCTAGATTTCCGTGAGGTTGCCAGACAAATCGTAATCGGTGGCATAAGCAAGGAGCTTAAGGGATACTCCAAGAAGGTATGTCCACCTTTTCCTATTCATCTGCATTCCTATTCTTTGTTAGATTTCAGGCATGCTAAAGCTGAGGCAACAGCCCTGGAAGACCTGAAATTGGTTCATGTTGAATTCAAAAAGCACGATCCACATGAAAATTCACCCTCGGATGACATTTTTCGAGGCGTGAGATCTTATGCCGAGGTGTCGGCTCAGATAAAGTCCATGGCTCCTGAAGAAAGAGATGATGTTTTGAAATTCCAAGAACATCAGCGGAGTTGTCTTCCCCCAGTATTGTAGGGAGAAAATCCAATAACAGTAGAGGTGCAGCAAAAAGGAGCCGAAGGCTCAAAATATTCAGCATCTAGAAAAGAAGAACACTAGGATGGGGAGGAGCAAACTAAGAGTTCAAAACTCCATTTGCCACTCCAGGCCTGTCAGCTAAGCAAATCGGAGATCCCATCACCTCCATTACTCCCTTATAGTCAACTCAAGGGAACATAGAGGCAGGGTGGATTTTTAACGAAGAATTAAGACCTGTAAGGATGGAAGAGCTTCCGCCAAATGAGTTCTTTTTTGATAAAAAGAGAAAAGGGGTGGTAAAAAGAGAATTCTATCAAGAAGAGGGATCAATAGACAAGAAGATCAAGGTGTTGACCGACGAGAAAGACAAGAAGAAAGAAGAGTTTGTGATAGAAATCGCTGAGACATTAGGGGCGTATGCTATGTCAAACCAATTTTCAATCGGGGTTTTGAAAAATCAGCTGAAGTGAAAAAATCGCCTCATCAAAACCTTAGAAGCTAGACTAGCCACAGCAGAGGAGGCTGCCAAGGATCAGAAAAGTGCAAGAATAGAACAAGCAAGAATGGCCAACAAAAAGGAAATTGAGCTACTCAAAGCTAAGCTCAAGCAAGCAGAGCTGGTAGCTCAGACCCGTCAGATACAGGTGGGCTGGCAAAAAGACTTGATTGAGCAGTTGCAGGTTAGATCAGAATTCGCTGAAAGCCAAGTTATAAACATCGGTATATTCCAGTCTTAGGCTATGGAGATTCGGAGCAGAGTTTCTGCAGCCCAGTGAAGTTTACTTGCCAAGATAGAGACGATTCGGGAAAATTTCCTGCTTATTGATCAAGTATCAGAAAACTTATCTGTCAGAGAGAGAGAAGTTGGAGAAGCTCGGGTCGCATTTCAAGAAGCTGTAATAGCTACAACAAACAGAGAATCGGGAAAAAGTTTGAAGTTTTCCATTTCAAAACAGACCCGAGGTAATATTTTGTTGAAAGAATGGGAACGCAGCATCTCAAAAGGCAAATTGCAAGCTAAGAAGATAAGGAAATCCTATGAATAGGCTTTCGATTCCATAGAAAAAAATTTGTTGGGCATTGATAGCAAGAGTAATGCTGAGACGTTGAGCCAAATGGATATGGTGAAACTGTCGCTTGATATATATGAAAAAGAAGAAAGAGATTCGGCCAAAATCTCACAAGTAACTATGGCAGACATAGTTCAAATAGATAAATGTATGATTAAACCAAGTGTGCAATTGTGCGCTATTGACATCCTAGACTGAAAGATGGAAGAAAGGTTGCTGCAATTGGTCTAAGATTGTTACTCTTTTGAGGCCAATTGTCAAGCAGAACCTTCAAGGTTGATATCTCGGCTGGTGGAAAGATGTGTCACTTGTACCGAGCCTGTGAGAGGGCAAGCTTTTGGTACCAAATAAAGACAGAGATAAAGAAATGAAAGGATTGATCTCCTTCTTCTTGTAACTGAAAATCCTGGAACGATTGAGATTCCATCATATGTAAATCTGTATAAATATACAATAGAAGGAAGGAACAAAAGGCTGGACCTTTTTGGGTCAATTGTAATAGAGATTTTCTATCTTGAGAGTTGATATAAAGAAAATCCAAAGATTCTCAATTCTGTCACGACTGTGTTATGAGTTTGTTTCCTTGTATCTCATATTTCATTTCATTTCATATATGTATATGAGCAAATGCTTGGCTATAATTTAGTACAACCTCTACTATAGTGAATGAATTCTAGTTTTCTATATTGTTTACTGTTTTTCCTCTGTACCAGCTATCAGCAGGTATAAGACCAGTCAACACTTTAGATTTCTATATATATTTTATGCTTCATCGGGTTATTTCTTTACCTTTTTCTTCTTTTGTTTATAAGTGAGATTCTCCCTTGATAGGAGCCTTACATGATAGAAAGCTTAATGTTTTCTCCCACTTCATACATATCTATTAAAATATAACTCAGTTACGGGAAAGGGCCTATGGTTTGCGCCCTATTTTCACTTCTGGAACTGTAAACTCTCCTTTATACGATCGAAATTGAGACAACACCTAAAATTCCTCTGAGATTTTCTTATCATTTTGTTCCTCTATGACTGTCCCTGTAACAAGACAGCCTAATATCGAACCCGGACTATCAGATCAAACACATATTTCCTTAAATCTTTTTGATACTATTCTTAAAACAGCCACTACCCAGGTTGAACTCGAACGTTCATGGGCATCGATTGAAAGGGATATAAACATCCAGGAACAATTGGAAGCTAGACAACGCCAACCCAGAAATAATCCCTAGCTTCCCTTGCTGAAGGTTGACATTTTGTTGACGGGCGAAATTGAACGCTCGTCAACTGGAGGAGTGGATCCGGTCCGGGGTTGTCTAAATAACCCAAGCCGTTTGGGATGATCCACCCCGACGGGTTTAGCAGCTCTGTTGGCCGATCTAAGTCCTAAGAAAACGAAAGAAAAACTAAACTAAAGGAACTAATCTAAATGAGAAAAAGCAACTACAACAAACTATATACAAATCTAAAATATATATATACAACTTACTTACTAATATTATACAATAATAATTCTATGAAATTAAAAGTTCAGTTATTAACAGAATCAGATCTTAATTATATATTTACAGCATTTACAGAATACAAATTTTAATCTAAATTTGCAAAAATCATTGGTAAAATTTCTTATGACAACGAAACCATTATTTTTGATTTTTTATAATTTTTATAAGAAAGAAACAAAATGAAAACTATCTAAGCTGAACAATAATAATCCTAACTATAAAACTGAACTATGTATCTATCTAAACTAGTGAGAATTCTCGAATTTATTAGCTATTAAATTGCAAATAACGAACTAACCTGAAGTAACGCTTCCTATTTGTCCTATGCTCAGTAGTTGATTTAGCTGTTTGATGGGAGGAAACCCACACCAGATTCTCCACAAGCTTCTTGTAAATAGGAAGCTGCAGTGTTCTTTGAGTATGAATAACAGAACAAACAAGACATAAAACGACAACAATCTTATAATTTACAAATCATCGCAGTTAGATAAATCCCTGTGCAAAGATTTGTACAGAACAATTCAATTAACGAAGAAGATAAACCTTTATTCATTAAATTGAAACAAAGTAATTGTTGTACTAAAACCGAGATACATAAGACATGGATAGAATTTAAATCACAATGCATTAACCTGCAACAAGTCTTGATATCTAAAGTAGTCAATGACTTAATCACAAATTAAAATGCACAAAACCTGAACGAAAGTATGATAAATTGAAAGCTAAAGCTGTTACAAAAGATCCACTTCCATTCGAGCTTGTATCATCATAAATCCATAGCCTTTGTTCTCCCAACAGTGATGGGTTCATTACAAAAATAAATGAGTTTATAAAGGCCACAGGGTAAAACATCCCTGTGGGAATTATCAAAAACGCTTTTCAAAAAATCTAGGAATAATCTCCCAAGTCTCTATTTCTGACTTAAGCTAACAACCTTAAACAAAACTACATCATAAAAGCTCCTTCTAAACTGCCACAGCATGTACAATTTGCCATTGAAATTTGTAGGTACCTGTAGGTGGACAAGAATAGACAAGTTTAGATAATGTTTTATTGGTAAAATTAACAAAAATCTAAATTTTAAGACTAGCTACAGAATCTCACGATTCTGTAGCTGGTCTTATTTGCAAACAGAACCGTTTTAAATCAATCCAAATGATAACAGAAATATATTCAACCTATTAAACAAATCCTTAATTACTAACTTAAAGCAAAGCAAATCATTCGTGCTAGAAATAACCAAATCTTTTATGCCAATTTGAAATAGACAGAATTGAATTGACAATTCAAAAGCCAACGAAATCATTTTTATGAATCAATTTCAATCGACACAAACTATAAATGAATATCAAACAAATCTTTGATACGAATTCAATATAGATACAATATGTCAATCCAACGCTTAACAGAATCATTTTCAAATCCAAAACTAATAGAACTATATCAAACCAAACTTTGAATCCAATGCATATACAAATGACTATGCTAATTCAAACATACAGAATCGTTTCAAAAGCAAACCAAACATAATCGAATCAAATTAACTCAGAAACAATTCAATCGTTTATACTAATCTGAGAATAATAAAATCGCATTAACCAAATCATAGCTATATTTGATTTTAGCAAAACGAATCGATGAAAACAAAATAGTCTATGCTAATTCTAAATGAAATCTTTTGTGCTAATTCAAATAGAAAAACGAAATCATTTCTGGTAATTCGAAGTAAACATAATTGTTTTTAATTTATTCAAACAAACAGAACTAGTCGAAAGCAAACCCAATCAGTAATACTAATTCAAACCAACTCATAAAACAAAATCGATTTTGAAATCCATACCTTGGCTGTAGGAAAACAATTCAGTCAGGATAACTTTGAATTGACAAAGGCCGTAGCTGCCTCAACATTTCTGAAGACAATTGAACCTGTAGTCTTTTGTTTCTTCTCGTTGGCTTGTAGCCTGTCTCTTTCTTTTGACAACACAGTAATTCGTTCCTCTAACAATTTAATCTTGGACTACAACAGGGGAACATCGATGTAATAACGTTCAAGCCAGGAATTGCATTGAGTACACGGTGGTTGATCGGGCCTTGGCATTACAGGCGAGGGTTCTTTCAAGTTACCAGGGTTTTCACTATGAAGCTTAATTCCTGGGTAGTTAGGGTCATTCTTGAGGCACGGAGGTAAGTTGGAAACATAGTCAAAGGGTTCCACAGAGTAGAGGCCATGAGAATAAGGGTATTCCTCGGCTAGGAAATGTTCAATCTCAGAGTCTGAGTCCTTACTCAAAACGATGGGCTTCTGGTCAATGTTCGGTTTGGGCTTGTTCCGAGCACATCTGGATATCCATCGTGCATTCTTCTTTCCCCTACTATTGACACCAGTATCACCTTTGCCTTCCTTCCTTATAGGCCTCTTGATGGTCTTAGTATTGTCTTTAGCACATGAACCAGCCATGGTATCGAGTAGGTCAAAGTTGGGACAATTCGAGGGTTTGACAGAGGGTAGAAGGGTAGGAGATGGCACGGTAGGCACAACCAGGGTTTCAGTGACCATAACTTTATCCATTTGAACACACTCAGGAGTGGCAAAGTCATTCCTTGATAGGAAGTCTTGCCAACAGTCACCACTAAGATTCAAATGATGAACGATAATGACTTTGATCAAGCAGTGATGGAAAAGGCTGCTATCAGCCTTCTCACGCTTAAATCATTTGGACATTTTGTAAAGGTTGCGTAGGAGATAATGCGGCATATTCAGAGGGTAGTCTATAAAATTCATCAACAACCCAAGGTGATAAAGAAATACTAACCCATAACGACCTTTGCAAGTTACGAATTGTTTAACACTTGCTAATAGATCATGCCATCTGGTCTTGAGGGCAGTGATAGGCATGCCTCTGTCACAACTAACAATCTTTCTTGATGTGAAAAGGAGAGGCCATGGCACCTTGTCCACTTTAGAGTTCTTAAACTACCTATGTCCTTTAGCTCGTAAGCCTGTAGATGAGCTGAGGAATTCCTCATTTAGCTCACGTTGTATGTCTCCGACCTTAGCCCTGCATTCGTTGAAGGTGAGGGCAAATTGTTGGGCGACCGAAAGGTTGAAACCCTCAAAATTTTGGATAAAAACTAGCCAGCCATTGTTCTCCAAGTCTTTGCGAGCATTGTCAAATAGCAGGAGTGTTTGGCTACCATTAGGTTCTATGCGCACCACAGGTGCCATAGGAGAGAGCACGCAGTGATCCGAGTGAAGGGACAAGGGTTTGGACAGGGTATACGCAGGATCGAAAGCTCAGTGATTTCCCCAAGACCAACAGAGGTAACCCGGGATAGAAGGCAGGTATTAATGCCTAAGTGTGTGAGGGTGGTGGAGTGAAACAATCCATGCAAAACAGTCATATCAAAATGTACAATCGACGGCGTTATGGTGGTTCAAATCAATGGTGGTGTATGTTAAAACAATACCAATAAAACAACCATTGAAAACTATGATGAGTTGACCCAAATATTTTCACAACAATAGTGTTTGCATGGTTTAAAACAAAGCAATATTTCGAATAAGGATTTGACCATAAAACTTATGTATCGTATGAAACCATTGTACTAAGGGTCTAATCACAATGTCAATGCGTTGTTATGAGACCATTGAATTCGATCAAAAACAATAGAACATCAAACCACCATTGAATTAAAGACTCGATCATAATCATTAGAATACCATCACAATCTTATAAAAATGAAGTTATATTAACAACAAAAAAATGCCAAATGAGTAAGACTTTTGGTGTCTTGCCAACTGTGTGACCATAATTGAATTGGAAATGCAATGAACACATAGACAAGAGTTACCATAATAATCCAATGACGATTTTAATGCCATTGAGATGACTTCAACCTCAAATTTTTCACGCTTGCAGTCGTGAAAATGAAAACAGAAGCAGGTGTGTAAATGCGCAAGATAATAATGTTGTTTTATTCACAATATTGCGATGAGAATCAAGGGTTCTAAAACACTTGTGTAGGCAGCTTCTAAAGATAGGATAAAAATGCGAAATGGATGCCAACACATTTCTTCCTTTTTTACCCCTTACTCACTTTTGGATGCCTAGACACTGTACTTCCAAGCCTTAAGTACAGACTCTGGAACAACATCTTTTTGGCGTCGTTGTCGGGGAGCGAAGTTACGAAATATTTTCCCTGGGAAAACGACATTTTTTCGTTGAAAGTGCCACCCTTTGATAGTGAACAAAGAGTGCACACCTTTTAAAGGATTTCCAATCTTTCACTTGGCAACTCCACGATTAATAAGCTAGCATCTGGACGAAGGAATACCAGGCAAAACCCGGATGGTAAACAGACCACACCCGTTACCGATCCTGAGAAGATTTTAAATATGAGAGGCTCTCTTAAGCAGACCCCTGCAGTCTATCAACTTAAGTACCCACAACTGAAGACCAAGAGTTCTTCTGAACCTTCAAATTCATGCAGCCCTCTTTTTGACACTAAAGATCTCACATCAAACTACTTCGAAATTAGAAGCGAAACCCGTTCGATAACCTCATTCAGACAACAACATTGTCTTAACTAATAAATAACAGAACATTTCCATGGTTAATCGTTTACGAAAGAATAAGATGAAATAAACAAGTCACTCAAATTAAGGCAGTCAGTAAAAGTAAAGCACCCCTGAAAAATATTTTCAAGAGTCACTTTTGATTTTTTGACCTCTGTTTTTCAGTCCATAAATCTCTATCTGTCACCCTTTTCCGTTTTCGGGTTTACCCTTTAAAAAGTCAGCATCTTTCCGTTTTCGCATACGTAGGGAGAAGAGATTACGTTTCAACCTCGAGAGATTCAAAGCAGATTATGGAAAGAAAGCGGGTCTTCACAACTCCTCCATCCCTTGCTAAATAAAGTGACGCTTAAAGTGATCCTGACTTTCCTAGATTTTTCATTAGTTTCGGAGGATTGAGGCTTGCTCAAATAGAATACCCCAAAAAAATTATTTTTCCCTTTTCTCCCTGTGAATGAAGGTGTTGTGAAAGTTAAGGGAAGGTTGGTACCGAGTAATCAAAGTAAGTTGATATACCTATAAAGAAAAATATTACACAGATATCAACCCTAATACAAACTGATTGCCCCCATCTTCGCGCTCTAAAAAAACAAATTATAAGACAGCTGGTGAAAGGAAATTTAGAAATGATTGCCCCCATATATTTCAAGAGACGATGAAAGGAAATTCAGAAATGATTGCCCTCATCTCAGCATTTAAATGCACAAATAAATTCCGAAGTGGTGAAAGAAAATTCAGTAAAAAGGTCCAGATAACTTCACCGGGGTACTGAACAGGCTCGCTGGCAGTGAAGCAATATCTGAGATATCTGTAAGGATGTTATACACGAATATCACTCTACTCTGGTAACCAATTCTTTTTAAAACCTGATCTACATCCCAATTTCAGACAGGGCTCCTGATTAAAAACATATAATTTTCTTCTTTTGATACAAGTCGATAGCCACAAGATCTGTTGGTTCTCCTAGAACTGTTTTGATTGTCTTAAGGCAGACCTGAATTCAGTAACGGGAAGGAGAAAGTCGTGAAAGGGACTACAGCTAAGTTTAAAAAGTATTTGAGTTTTGAAAAGCTTTTCAAAGGTAAAAAATGAAATCCCTTTCCCCTTCGGTATCCTGTTCTCAGGAAATTTTTCGTTGGATTAAAGCCATTGACTCCATTTACCCAATATCGGCACATGGTCTACTGTTCTTCCCATCTTACAGGAAAACGTGATCCCTAGTTGGAGCCTATGTTGGAGCCGCCTTTTATTTTTTTTTAGCCCATTTTGAATTTTATTTCTTAATGCTCGAAATCGAAAGTTGGTTTTCATATTTTCCTTTATTTTTTCTAAAGTCTCGGAAGTCTCATCACGCAAGTGGCGACAATTATCATACTCTCAAGGTGAGTTATACTTTTTGTTCAAATGATTTTTCCCCTTTCTTACCTCGGGATTTCTTATGTTGGGTGTTATAGATCACATAGTTCACAAGTCTCGAAGAGAGAAACGGTGAAATAACCTTAAAGTTTTACCCAATTCAGTAGCGAGAGTAAAGATTTTCTAAACTACGGTTAAGAATCATCAGGATTTCGTGTCTCGGCGTTTACTAACTCCAAAGTCTTACCGTCGTAATCCCGATAGCCAAAACCGCGAGACTCTTGTTTTAAGTAACCTAGGTTAGTGTTAAAGGTAAAAAGTTCAGCCTTGGTTAAACTCAGTCGGAAATTTGCAACTCGGCATACGAACCTCCTGGAAGCTATACCTTCGAATCTCCGAGTCGCGAAGTCGCGATATAAATAACCACGATATTTAAAAAAAAAAACATGATTAATTAAACACTTAATCCTGGTTACATTTTTATTTAACCAAAGCTAATTATCGCAATCTCGGGTTTTAGAGGCTGGAACGGTTAGAGTGAAAACTCCCGATGTAGCGAGTACCGAAAGATTAATTAACGTTGATAAAACCTGATTAATTGAGCTAAGCCAGTATTTCCCATGATTTGATGCATGCACAGTCTACGAGGCAGTCTTAATTTTTCCTTGCGCCAACTTGCATTTTGAACTATCAAAATTTATGGCATTAATTAGAAACAAGGTGAATCGACAAGTAAGGATTGGGTTTTTATTGCTAAATTATATTTAAGAATGATTTGACTGTTTTGTTCCTGAAAAGTACCGAGTTTTAAATGGTTGAATATATAGATCTGTTATTTGTTATCGCAAATTCATTTCTATATTACACAGAGAAAACTTTTCTCAGCGAACTAATTTCTGTGTGTATACATATTTTTATCGTAGAAGAGCTAAAGCAGGATCCCCCGCCATGGCCCCGCGAAAAACATCTAAAGCCACTGTTGAGGTTTCAGGACAAGGTTTAGACAACGTTTATGATACTTCACCTCAAAGTGTCGACTCTATCAGGACCTGGTCACATATTCCTGAGGTCCTACAGTCTTAATTGGTAGATATTTCGGATGATTCCAGTGGAAATGTAAAAGATGACCTGATCACCAAGTATAAGATCGTTGTCCAGTCTCAAATGCATAAAGTGGTGGCTAGACCTCGTCTTCTCCCTTATTATGATATGGTCTAGTGGGCATTAGACCACGTCGATATACCAACCAAAACCATCATCAATGAGCAGAGGGTCACCATTGGGACTTTCAGACCCGAACAATTGCAGGCTATGTACAACTTGCCAGCCGTGTCGAACTTTGTTTACAATGCCGGATTCCTTGAGAATTTTAAACAGAAGGAATGTGAGCAATATGACAAGACTATGTCTAGTTTAATCAAAGACTGGGTTTCACACCCTGCGAAGTTCAGGGCGGACAGTAATGGTATATATTCAAAGCCTCAGATTTCGTGTATGAAATTTTTAACTGGGTGATGTTACCGCTGCATGTCACTATCTTCGGCCACCCGCCACCCAGGATATCAGACAGTATCACAGTAAACCTGAGCAGTATAGCCGACTGGTACGTGGAAGCAGAATTTTCATATCTCAGGGTTTTTGGTGCTTTTGTTCCTCCGAATGCCCTACCATTATTCATACCCGATAGGCTAGCTTGCTGTGAGGTTTCCAGACAAACCGTAATCAGTGGCATAAGAAAGGAGCTTAAGGGATACTCTAAGAAGGTATGGCCACCTTTTCCTATTCATCTGCATTCCTATTCTTTGTTAGATTTCGGGCATGCTAAAGCTGAGGCAACATCCCTGGAAGAACTAAAATTGGTTCATGTTGAATTCAAAAAGCACAATCCACAGAGGGTCGTAAGTAATCACTTGGCCAGTTGTGGGATAAAAAGGTTTGAACATGAAAATTCACCCTCGGATGACATTTTCCGAGGTGCGAGATCTTATGCCGAGGTGTCGGCTCGGATACAAGCCCTGGCTCCTGAAGAAAGGGCTGATGTTTTGAAATTCCAAGAACATCGGCGGAGTTGTCTTCCCCCAGTATTGTGGGGCAAAAATCCAATAACAGTAGAGGTGCAGCAAAAAGGAGCCAAAGGCTCAAAAGATTCATCATCTAGAAAATAAGAACACCAAGACGGGGAGGAGCAAACTAAGAGTCCAAAACTGGAAATAAAAACTCTCGATCCACCGAAGAAGCAGACTCCATTTGCCACTCCAGGCCTGTCAGCTAAGAAAACTGGAGATCCCATCACCTCCATTACTCCCTTACAGTCAACTCAAGGGAACATAGACGCAGGGTGGATTTTTAACGAAGAATTAAGACCTATAAGGATGGAAGAGCTTCTGCCAAATGAGTTCTTTTTTGATAAAAAGAGAAAAGCGGTGGTAAAAAGAGGATTCTATCAAGAAGAGGGATCAACAGCCAATAAGTTCAAGGTGTTGAACGACGGGAAAGACAAGAAGAAAGAAGAGTTTGCGACAGAAATAGCCGGTACATTAGGGGCGTATGCTATGGAAAACCAATTTTCAGTCGGGGTTTTGAAAAATCAGCTGAAGTGAAAAAATCGCCTCATCAAAACCTTAGAACCTAGACTAGCCACAGCAGAGGAGGTTGCCCAGGACCAGGCAAGCGCAAGAATAGAACAAGCAAGAATGGCCGACAAAAATGAAATTGAGTTGCTCAAAGCTAAGCTCAGGCAAGCAGAGCTGGTAGCTCAGACCAGTGAGATACAGGTGGACCAGCAAAAGGACTTGATTGAGCAGCTGCAGGTTAGATCAGAGTTAGTTGAAAGCCAAGTTATAAACATCGGGATATTCTAGTCTCAAGCTATGGAGATTCAGAGCAGAGTTTCTGCAGCCCAACGAAGTTTACTTGCCAAGATAGAGACGATTCGGGGAAATTGCCTGCTTATTGATCAAATATCAGAAAACTTATCTGTCAGAGAGAGAGAAGCTAGAGCAGCTCGGGTCGCATTTCAAGAAGCTGTAATAGCTACAGCAAACATAGAATCGGGAAAAAGTTCGAAGTTTTCCATTTCAGAATAGACCCGAGGTAATATTTTGTTAAAAGAATGGGAATGCAGCATCTCAAAAGGAAAATTGCAAGCTAACAAGATAAGGAAATCCTGTGAAGAGGCTTTTGATTCCATAGATGGAAATTTGTTGGGCATTGATAGCGAGAGTAATGCTGAGACGTTGAGCCAAATGGATATGGCAAAACTCTCGCTTGATATAAATGAAAAAGAAGAAAGAGATTCGGCCGAAATCTCACAAGTAACTATGGCAGACATAGTTCAAATAGATAAATGTATGATTAAACCAAGTGTGCAATTGTGCGCTATTGACATCCTAGACCGATAGATGGAAGAAAGGTTGCTGCAATTAGTCCGAGATTGTTACTCTTTTGAGGCCAATTGTCAAGCGGAACCTTCAAGGTTGATATCTCGGCTGGTGGAAAGATGTGTCACTTGTACCAAGCATGCGAGAGGGCAAGCTTCTGGTACCAAATAAAGACAGAGATAAAGAAATGAAACGATTGATCTCCTTATTCTTGTAACTGAAAATCCTGGAACGATTGAGATTCCATCATATGTAAATCTGTATAAATATACAATAGAAGGAAGGAACAAAGGGCTGGACCTTTTTGGGTCAATTGTAATAGAGATTTTCTATCTTGAGAGTTAATATAAAGCAAATCCGAAGATTCTCAATTCCGTCGTGACTGTGTTATGAGTTTGTTTCCTTGTATCTCATATTTCATTTCATTTCATATATGTATATGATGAATGCTTGGCTATAATTTAGTACAACCTCTACTATAGTGAATGAATTCTAGTTTTCTATATTGTTTACTATTTTTCCTCTGTAGCATCTATCAGCAGGTATAAGACCAGTCAACACTTTAGATTTCTATATATATTTTATGCTTCATCGGGTTATTTCTTTACCTTTTTCTTCTTCTGTTTATAAGTGAGATTCTCCCTTGATAGGAGCCTTACATGATAGACAACTTAATGTTTTCTCCCACTTCATACATATCTATTAAAATATAACTCAGTTACGGGAAAGGGCCTTTGGTTTGCACCCTATTTTCACTTCCGGAACTGTAAACTCTCCTTTATATGACCAAAATTGAGACAGCACCTAAAATTCCTCTGAGATTTTCTTATCATTATTTTCCTCTATGACTGTCCCTGTAACAAGACAGCCTAATATCGAACCTGGACTATCATATCAAACACATATTGCCTTAAATCTTTTTGATACTATTCTTAAAACAACGACTACCTAGGTTGACCTCGAACGTTCATGGGCAGCGATTGAAAGGGATATAAACATCCAGGAATAGTTGGAAGCTAGACAACGCCAACCCAGAAATCATCCCTAGCTTCCCTTGTCGAAGGTTGACATTTCTTCCTTTTTTACCCCTTACTCACTTTCGAATGCCTAAACACTGTACTTCCAAGCCTTAAGTACAGAATTTGGAACAACAGGCTCTTAGCCCTGGATAAATCACTCAAGGAAACACCTGCAAGATGGTGGGGTGCGCACAAAGAACCAGTTAAGGACTAGTACAAATGTAAGCAGTTACTACGCGTGAGGTTTGGCATAGAACAAGGAAACAACCAACTGTAGAAATATGACAGAAAGGGGGCACCGTCAGAACACTTGAAGAAGTTCATAACGCTATGGAGGATGACACCACAAGAGGAATGGCATCATCATTTTTTTCACACATTAGAAGGGATTCCAACAAATTGGTATACAGACTAGGAATTGCGCAGAGGAACTACAAACTGGACATTATTACAATATAAATTTACAGTCACTTTCTCATTTGAACATGAGAACCCCAACATAGACTAAACACTTAAACAAATCAGGGGTGTGATATTCATTAAAGAAGTAGAAGATGAACTCATGAAATAAGAACAATACCAGAACAGACAGATAGTGAAAGAACTATTGTCATGCTACCATGTGCAGGAAGAAGCACCAGATGAAGATGACTCATGAAACATTTAGATTACGGAAGTTGAATGTGAAAGAGAAGTGGAAGATCCACCTATGGAACTAAAAGTATTTTTTGTGCTGATCAAGGTGAAGAAATTCAACATTGGGACAGTTGAGAATCCCAAAATGTCCAGCATTGGAGACTACTAGGATGAGCAAATAGTGGAAAGCATCATAGAGTTACTACACGAGTATAAAAACTTGTTCCCAAAAACATTTACAGAAATGAAAGGCATAGAAGGAGAGCTAGGATAAATGAATATACCTCTCATATATGAGGCAAGACCTATCAGACAGAGACCATATAGACTAAACCCCATATATAAGCAGAAATTCAAAGCAAAAATTGACAGGATGTTGGAGGCTAGAATAATAGAACCTGTGGAGGAATATGAATGGGTAAGCCCTATGTTAGTTCAAGAGAAAAAGTAGGGAGGGATAAGGATATGTGTCGACCTGAGGAATTTGAAGGATGTGTTCCTACATGACCCGTTCCTTACTCCTTTCACATATGAGGTGTTGGAGAATTTAGGAGGACAAGAAGCTTATTCATTCACTAACGGATTCTCAGGCTACCATCATATCAAGATAGATATAGAAGACAGGTACAAGACCCCTTTTGCAATAGAATGGGGATCCTACCAGTACACAGTCATGTCATTTGGAATGAAGAATGCACCAGCAATATTTTTCAGAGTATTCATAGCTACATTCAAAGAATTCATCCACGAGTTTCTAGAGGTATATCTGGATGATTGGACTATCTATAGTTTGTTGAAATACCATGTAGAGGTGTTGAGGCCGATGTTAGAAAAAAGAAGGCATTATCAAATATAGTTAAACATCAAGAAGTGCATCTTTGCAACACTCTTTAGGATACTATTGGGCCATATAGTATGCAAACAAGGCTTGCTAGTAGATCCTACCAAGATTGCAGTAATTTTTAATCTACCACCACCTAAATCAGTATGTCGGTTAAGAGAAAAATTGGGACACATAGGATACTACAGGAAATTTATAAAAGGATATGCACAGATCATTGCACCAATGGAGAAATTTATAAAAGGATTATGCACAAATTCCTGGATTGGGAAAATACATTCCATGTTCATGTATATGCATTAGCCATAGCACTTGGAGCTATTCTAGCGTAGCCAGGAATAGGAGAATTGGACAATCCTATAGCGTTTTCTAGCAAAAAATTATCATAATTGAAGTATAATTACAATACCACATAGAGAGAAGGCTTAGCTATGGTTTATGCGCTTCAGAAGTTGAGACATTAATTATTGAGAAAACATTTCAATATGTTTACAGACCATTCATCTCTCAAATACCTCGTCAACAAGCAATGTTGTGGGGGGAGAATTTGTATATGGTTATTGTTGTTCCAAGAATTTGAATTTGAAGTGATAGTCAAACCACGAAAGTTGAATGCAAGACCCGATCACCTATCAAGGATCACTAATGGAGAGGAACCTACGAATCTAGAGGACAACTTTCTCAATGCACAATTATTTTCAGTCCAAGTAGTTGATGAATACTTTGCCGACATTATTCAGTACTTGAGTACAGGGACTGTGCCACAAGAATTCAACACCGCAAAGAAGAAAAATATGGTAGTCAGAGATGCAGACTATCAATTGATTGCAGGACACTTATACAAGATGGGTGAAAAAAACATCCTGAGAAGATGTGTGCTAGAACATGAAAGACCCAGGATTTTAGCAGAGGCCCATGAGGGAGTAGCAGGAGGAAATTATGCAGGCGAAGCTACCACACAGAAGGTATTGAGCACATGACTATAGTGGACGACTGTTCACAAGGATTCAAAGGAATACTGCCAGCAATGTGATGTGAAGTAACCTTGCAGGCATTCGACAAATGAGAAATATATTTTGTGGGACCAATTAACCCACCAGTAAAAAGGTCAAGAGCGAGGTATATCATTACTGCGACAAAATACTTAACAATATGGGCAGAAGCAGAACCAATAAAATATTGCAGTGTAGATACATCAACACACTTATTGTTTGAGCACATGATCACTAGATTTGGATGCCCAAGGATTTTGATGAGTGGACAAGGCACTCACTTCATTAACAACACTATTAAGGTGATGATTGAGGAGTTTGAAGTTTATCATCAAAAGAGTACACCATATCACCCTCAATCAAATGGAACAATGGAAGCCTTTAATAAGATCCTCGAAAATGCACTGACAAGGATATGCAACATCAATAGGGACGATTGGGACTTGAATATGCTAGGAGTACTGTGGGCATACAAGACCACATGAAAAAAATTGATAGGGCAGACACCATTCAGATTGGTGTATGGACAAGAAGCAGTGGTTCCATTGGAGTTTTCGGTACCTAGTCTGCACGTAGCAACAATTACAAACATGACATAGCGAGGCGCAATACAAGAAAGGTTAAGTCAGTTGATGATCATGGAAGAAGATAGGATTCTAGTAGGGTTTCACCAATAAGTATAGAAATCAAGGGACAAAGCTTTGCATGATAGACATATCAAGAGGAAAATTTTCAAAGAGGGAGACTTAGTCTTGGTGTACGACAGTAAATCTCTTATACACCTAGGAAAACTCAGAATGCATTGGCTGGGACCATATGAAGTAAAGACTGTCACAGATGGGGGAGTTGTACAGTTGATGGATTTGGGAGGAACACAACTCAGGGGAATGATCAATGGGAGTCAAATGAAGTTGTATAGGGGTAGTCAATGCCCTAGCACTTAAAAAAAAAAAAGGACTATGTGCAGCAAAAGCGGGGTTCCCGCGCCAGACATCAAAAGACAGAAACCAGTGAAATGAGACATAGCACAACAAAAATAAAATGTCCACGCGGACCGGATAAACAACATAATGCGCACTCAAAAACGTTAGTGCACTGGAGAAAGGATCAATGGTCAGAAAAATGCAAAAATTGTGGAAATGGCAGGTACGAAAAATAGGCGCCAACTGACGGTGTCTATCGAAATTGAATTTCAAGAATGATTGATGGGACGTCGCATTAATCGTGCCAATTGGCAGGGATGATTTTAGGGGCTAAATTTCGCTCATGGGATAATTTTCCATGGTTTTTCCAAAAACGAGATTTGCTATTTTAAAAATGATTCACCCAAATTCTATAGGATAAAATTATTTTACCTTAAAAATCGCCAAAATTTTATAAAAACTATATAAAATACTTAGAAATTTGAATATTTTTACAAACATATCACCAAAACGTTATAGTTGACTTATGAAGGATTAGTAACATTCGCTAAGGTTTCTACATTTTAAAATAATTTTCCATCCTTAATATCATCCTTGCCAACTGGCGATGTCAATGGAATTCAATGGTAGGTACACAGGAAGCGCCAGTTCATTCAAAACACAAGTTGGGTAACGTCTATGAGAAGTTTCACATGATTCCTATATAAGGCAAGCACACGAGTATCAAAAGGTTATTGTGAAATTGAGAAAAGCATAAGCGACAGAGTATACGAAGCAGAGAGTGAGTTTGCAGGAGTTACAAAACTAAGCTCAGAGGAGACCATTTTTACCACCATGGCACCACCCAAGCTAGGAGCATCGAGCTAGGCCTGCAGACGACCTCAAAGCAACCTTAGAGCACCACAAAAGCCACATATAGTCGAACAGGAACTAGCATGGCCTACCGAATTCATCAACTTGGATGAAATCCCATCGCCCAATATGGAACCAGCGAGCCCCACACCAGTGGTGGAGGAAACAAAACAAACAACAACAATAGGCATGGGTATCGATATACTGGAAGTGGGATAGAGCCAATAGGCCAAGGACATAGGCAATTATTCATGCCCTGAAACCATCAAGAAGCCCCGAGGGTTAATGGAATGGTCCCGAACCAGACACAGCAATTCCAGAGCAACAACAAGAAAGCATAGTAGAAGATGTCACTAGCTGGGAAGAGGCATATAAAAAGGAGAGAAGAATGGAGGATGGAACCTTGAGTCAGCCACCACAGCGGAAGGGCAAACAACCAGTAGCAAGATCACCGCACAGGCAGGCTACAACAACCATAGTATTACCACGGATGTTGGAAGGGGTGTGTATCGTGGCTAACCTATTAGGGTGCGTGGAGAAACTACAGTACTCGGATCATGATGTGAACGACATGGACAAGTTTCTAGAGTTTTCAAAGCAATTCTACATGGATATCATCGGTATAGGAACCTTCAACGAGTCAATTTTCCAACCAAAACAATGGGCATCCAGACTTGCCAACACTATGATTCTAATCTTGTTGGATATCGCACACTTTGTAAGGGGCCACGACGTAAATAACTACGTCAAGAAGTTGATGGTAGTTACCTAAGGCAGATACCTATAGGTGGAGGAGATTGTCTCGATAGACGTAGAGATCATTGCATTTATTATAGGGCTACCATCCCAGGGGGAGAGCCCCACACAGTTCCTCAATGAAAAGACAAAGGAGAAGGTGTTGGTCGAGGAAATGAAGAATATGTATGGCACAAAAAGAGGGTCACACATAATCATCATTAAGTGCATCAGTGATGCAGCAACAAGGTTGGCCACAAAATTGATGGCGTGCAAGTTGATCAGGAAGTGTCGAAAGAAGGAAGTCCCTGTTGGGTTCATTACAACTGCAACATAGTGTGCGGAGGGCATTATGCTTAGCTGGGCCCCATACTTATTGAACCTATGTCTTTAGGACTGCAAAGACGCACAGGACCTGGGGACATAATTCCACTACTCTTAGCTACTCATCCTGATTTCCTTGGTCGGATGGAGGGAGCCAAAGTACTCATACTTTTGCAAGTGATCCACTCGTTGTCATGCAAAATGATACCTATCATTGGGGAGCACTTCAGACCCCAAAAACAAAAGAGAAAATGCAAGCATGTTCGCAAGGTATTACAACGAACTACATGAAAACATTGCCAACACTTGGCGGGTTATGCCATAAGTCGTTGCGCAATATCAGGGCATATCCAACTTCAAAGCGACCAGGCATGCAGTATGGATCCAAACACAAAATGATCTCGAGAAGGAATGGCTACAAATGTGATACTACGTCAAGGAAGAGGACATAGATATGGTCATCAAGGATTTGTAAGATGACTGGAGAGTTCCAGTTCTGATTCAAGAGATGTCCATGGATAAGGAGGCTAATGTAGGGTAATAACAAACACCTGTAGGAGACAACATGATGCCCAATAAGTCAAATTCAGGTCAGAAGTCGACACAACAAAAGAAATTGGGTGCACCAAAGAAAGACACCCAAGCAAGGAAGAAGGACAGCACTGAGGTGCCGCAGGAATAGGAAAAGGAGACTGAGACAACACAGGGGACCACATCAAGTGCTACCCAATAGGAACAAGTCCATACCAAGAGGTCGATCATACACACTGGGGGTGCATGCAAGAAATACAAAGCGCACAAGACGTCGCTGGAATACACAATCACTAAGGATGACATGGACCTTATGGTTGAAATGGTCCAAGACCGAACAATG
>JASDQU010107111.1:82477-108867 GCA_032191745.1 Picea mariana
GGATTTTAAAGAGGCCCTGCACCAAAGGGACCGTATCTAGAATGATTTCGATGACATGAGTCAGCTCCTAGAACATATCAGAGAAACGTAGAGGGCGGGAAAAGGAATAGAGTCATTCTCCACAACATCAGAAGCAAGAGACAAGGCTACGTCGAGCGAGCAGGATATGATCTAGACAATATCACAGGTGAGCTCAACTTTTCACATTACACCTATCATGTTGCGCATGGATGTAATTGTATGCCAGACACCCTTGAAATATCTGGCACAAATACATTTAGTAATGGGGAAGCCACCAACCAAGGCGTTATATAAACTAGAAGTCAATGTCGCACAGGAGGTACATTCATGAGCATGCATAGATGCAACAGAACTACATCACACGAAGGACAGCTGAGAAGAGTTGGGCTTGGTGCTCGAGCAAGTCAAGTTCAAGACGAAATACGAGAAATATCTTGTGTATAGGCTCGAGCAGGGATTGGTTGTAGCCTATGACATGATTCCAAAGAGCGCGCAAACATCAGAGCCCACGATGATGCATAAAATTGATCATATTGTGAAAACAATCGATCAATACAGATAGGATATCGAGAACCTCTAGGAACAACTCATCCCTACCACTCCCCCGGAGGTGAAGGAGAAAAGGAAGTGGGAAGTAGTAGGGTAGATAGAGGAAATGCAACGACAAATCAGCACAACTTTCAACTTGTTTGATAGAGCAACACAACTATGGACAAAGTTGGAGGAGGATCAACAGGTCCAGCAGTGGGACCAGGAAGAGGAGAAGATAAGAAAATCTATAAAAGACCTCAAGTAGAGGCAGAAGATGATGAACATCACTAATCGCCTCAAAGGAGTACAAGATATAAAGAAAATGAAAACATATCTCATAGCCACGCAGACACAGAAGAAGGACCAACAAGCTCAAATGGAACCTCTTCAAGAGCTAGCAGTGGAGGTCATTGCATAGGAAGAAGAGGCGAAGAAGAACATGGCACAAATTCAGGCAGAGTGTGCAAAGATGATCAGAGAGGAGATTACAACACAAGTATTGGATGCACTCAAAGAAAATACTGTGCAGACTCAAACACAAGCAAGGGAACTCACATAGAAGTTCCAGACTCTCACAGGAGATGTTGAAGAAGCACACAAAGTTTAGGTGGATCGGGACAAGCCACATGTCAGCGTTGGGGGCCTGTTGGATGCAGACCTAGTCAGGAGAAAAGGATATTTTTTGGAAGAGAAGAATGAAAGGAGGAAAGGAAAAGAAGCATGTGTGAGGGAAGCAGGCAAGGCGTGCATGCAAGGAAGACCTAGCGATGCTAGGGTTAGGGTTTTTTAATGTATTGTAATGGTTTATGAGACAAGAATATAAATAGGTAGTACTTAGAGGAAGAAGGGGAGATGGAGAGGGAGAGAGAGAAGATAGAGAGAATGGATGATAGAGAGTTGTAAGAACTATACTATTTAGTAAGATGGTGAGCTAGAGAAGAAGTAATTGACTTGATCCTGAGGGTTAGATTTTAGGATGAGGATCCTGGTGCGATCTAGTCAGCCTCACAGGGATCAAGGAGCCTGTTGAAGATAGTAAGATATAAGATTGTAAGCACGTGCGGTGTGACATATTACTGAACCATAATAAAGAGCTTAAGAGATAGATCTTTGTGGATGTAGCCCAAAATGGGGTGAACCATGGTAACACCTATGTTGTGTGAATGAATGTATGCATATTTATTGCTGTGAAGTGATTAATGTTAGATAAATGAATTAACTATTTAGATCTGGTATTTCACATGCATGAATAGAATGACTACTGTAATCAGATGCTAAAGTGAATAAATAAAGGTTACAATATACAACCACAGATATTCACTCTTTCCCAGGTTGAAAACATCTAAGTATTGCAACCACCCATAGAGTTATCTCAGGTGAGCCTGCACAGTTCACTCTGTTTGTTACGTTGCCTTCTGGTTTACCAGAGGGGTCGATAGTTTTAGAGGGTTTTGTTGGGAGCTTATTAAATCTGAACCAAGGTCAATCTATGATAGTAAGCTAGGACCAGAGAATCCTAAGTAGAAGAGTATAAAAACCAACAATCCTCTATAGGTTGAATCCTGAAACAAGGGAGTTGGTTCTTCCTCAAGTTGGTGCTTGAAAAATAGGGATTTGGTGCTTCCTAGAGTTGGTGCTCTAAACATGGGATTGGTGTCTCCTTGAGTTGGTGCTCAAAAGAGGAGATATTGGTGTCTCCTACACATTGCAACTTGTACTTTTTGTAATTGGTATATTTAATTGTTTTCCTCGGTACTTTCTTATTGATCAATTGTTGTGATTAATAATTAATTATTCTTAAAAATATTGAAAAATAAGCAATATCTATTCACCCCCCCTCTCAGTATTGGCCAACATTCCAAGTGGCATCAACTTCAAGAGAATTAAAAGTGGTACCAAGTTTGACTCCATAGTGGAAGGGAGAAGGGACTGGTTTAGAATCATCCATGTGAAAGCAACGAAGAAGGTCACAAGCATACTTAGATTGGGAAAGAAATATTCATTCCTTGGTTTGCAATACTTGAAGTCCAAGGAAATAGTGAAAATATCCTAAGTCGATCATTCCATATTTATTCTTAAGGATGGTTTTCACCTGGTTTAAAATTTTAGTGCCACTACTAGTGAGGATAAGATTGCCAACAAAAAAAACAAGGATTATGAGATGGCTTCCTACTTTTTTGGTATAGTCATTAGGATCAAAATGACATTTAGAAAATCCGGTGTCAAGAAGAAATATGTCCATTTTGGCATAGCAAGCTCGGGGAACTTCATTAAGACAATAAAGATATTTCTTAAGGAAACAAATAAGGATAGATTCATTCTATACATATCCATGAGGTTCTTCTATGTATATTGCTTCTCCCAAAGCCACATTCAGGAAGGTGGATTTAACATCCATATAATGGACCTCCCATTTATGTAAGGTAGAAAGGACTAGAACAAGGAAAACAAAATTCATTTTGGCTACAGTGGAAAAGGTTTCATTATAGTTTATGCCTTCAACTTGAGAGAACCATTTGGAAACTAAACAAGCCTTATGTCTTTCAACACTTCCATCTAATGCATACTTAGTTATGTACACTCATTTACATCTGGCAATTTTTCTTCCTTTCGAAAGAGGTACAACATCCCAAGTATGGTTCGCCCTTAAAGAGAGATACTCTTTATTCATTGTTGTATCCCAATCTGGATGACCTAAAGCATTTTCAAATGTTTTTGGATCATGAGTATATGAAACTTGTGCCAAAAGAGAAGAGGATTGATATAACTATGAATGTGTCTGACGTTGATTTGAAGGATCACCGACAAGATCACCAAGTTCTTCTCGAGTTGAATGGACCCATATGGGAAGTTGTGATGTTGGTGGAGGTTCATTTTCAATGGAATCATCTGGAGGAAGGTGAGCATGTAGAGGTGGATTTTCATCCTCATTTTCATCATCTAAAGAAGAAGAAACCAAAATAGGAATATAATATGGCACAAACTACGAAGATGGATTGTAGGTCAAAGAAGGCACAAACGCTGAATTAGGCTCGCAAGAAAATATATTTTCATCAAATTTAACATCTCTTATAATAAAAATTTCATTAGAATGAGGTTAAAGAAGTCTGTAATCTTTGACATCTTCAAAATATCCAAAAAAAAAAAATACACTTCTCACTTTTAGACTGTAAATCCTTCCTTTTCTCATTAGGAATGTGAACCCATGCTACACTTCAAAATACACATAAGTGTCTTACATTTGGCTTAATTTTATTCCATGCTCATTCCAATGTTATATTTTCTAGATCCTTTGTGGGAGTGAAATTTACTATGTAATTTGCACAGTTAATGGATTCCACCCAATAATTAAGACTTAATCCCTTAGATTGGATCACACAGTTAGCCATTTCTTTTAATGTGGGATTATTTATCTTAGAAACACCATTTTGTTGTGGTGTATATGGAATAATGTGTTTCATTTGGATGCCCTATGCAGTGCAATAAATTGTAAAATTGTTTTTCACATATTCACCTACATTATATGTTCTTAACCTTTGAAGTTGATGTCCATATTTGTTTTCTACGAGGTCCTTGTAGGACAAACACTTCGCTCTTAAGTTTTAAGAAGTAAAAACAAGTGCATATAGAGAAGTCATCAATTAAAGTTAAGAAATACTTGGACCTAGAAAAAGAAGGAGAAGAAAGAGGACCACACAAGTCATTGTGAACAAGATGCAAAGGGGTTGATGCATGCTAAGAGGCATGTTTGTCAAAATTGTTTTGATGATGTTTTCTGAAAACACAAATGACACAAACACCATCTCTACAAGAAACAAGAGCAATACCAATCACCATCTATTGATTAGATAGTTTCTACAATGAGAAATAGTGTATATGACCAAACCACTCATGCCAAATTTTTCTCAAGACATCGCTTTGAGGAACAAAAACTGATGGAAAATATGTTGACCCAAAGTTTTCAAACTTGTACAACCTGATAATATCATCAACAATTCCAATTATGAGGACATTCTTAGGATATTTTAAATCATTAATTACAACTTGGTGAGGTGAAAAATCTACGATTTTACCTTCACATGAATGAGTGATATGATATACTAATCGAAAGTTGCAGAAAAGACTTGAAACACATAATACATCATTGAAATGGTTATGATCTACCTGAACTATTCTTTACCCTACAACACTAAGAGATCTATCATCACCAACAAATATTTTTTGGTGTTACATTCATTTAGAGAAGAAAATATGGCTTTATTTAGCAATATGATAAGATGCCCCAAAATCAATAATCCACTCATCAGAAGAATAAGAAGTAGAAGTTGCATTGAAGGAGAAACTAGAAGCAGAAAGTGCATGCCCATGAGAAGAAGAAGAAGAAAAATCAATATTGATGTTGTTCTTCTTCATCGCCGCTTCTAAGGCTTCCATATTTTAAAAACATTTAGACTCCACATGACCATATTTCCCACAAAAGTTGCAATGTCTGTCACTAGTCTTATTACTTTTGTATTTTTCACCTTTTTCACCATTAGGTAAAAAAGATGGTGGAGAGGGTTTGAGACCCTTTTTTTGCTTGTTTTAGTGGGGAGGATGTTTCTTCTTTGGATTATTGTATTTATATTTCTAATGGACCACTAAGGCTTTATTGGATGTATCTGCAGTGCTAATCAATCCAAGTTGCACAAGATTATCTTTCTCTTGAATCAGAGAATCACAAAAAGACTCAAGAGAGGGGTGTTTATAATAACTCTCTATATATTCTATAGTGGCATAAAAGGTAGATACAAAAATAAAATATGCACTACCAATCTTAGAAAGAATAACAAATATGCATCAATATTCCTTCATATCTAGTTGGAATTCTATACAAAAAGTTCTAAGTGTTTAGAATTAGATAAGTAATCTTCAATGCAAGAAAAATCATTTCGACTTAAAGTCATTAACTAATTTTCCAAATAGTGAGCTCGAATAATATTTTGTTCACCAAACACAGCTTCAAACTTTTCTCAATCTTTATCTGGGTCCTCAATTCATTAAGGATGAAACCTTAAATAAGGATAGATGGATATTTTGATTAGTCCATGTGCTTAATCATTCCTATTATCCCTATTGGCATACTTGTCATCATTAGTGGGTTCTTGTTCATTTCCCAAGGTAATTCAGTACAAGCCTTTACTTCTTATTACATCCTCCATATGGGATTTCCATGAGAAGTAGTTGGTACTTGTAAGAAAAAGATCACTGGGATAATCCATAATAAATATGCAAATAATATGGATTTAAAATCTGAAACTAATGGTCTGGATGGAAAACTCTCGAAAAAAATAGGCAATTTAAAAAAACACAACACTGAAAACTGAATTTGGATGTGAAAGTTATGCCCTTTCAAAAAAAGACATAAATGGTAACCACAAAGCCACGAAGCCACGTGACAAGTATAATTTTGTCCACATGATGATGTTGACCTTAATTATGCCTATAAACTCACTTTTAAATAAGTTACTTATGAAATGACCCACTTTTATAGAATAAGAGAGAATCACTTTTACAATGAAATTACTTTGTAAATGAAAGTTACATGCAAAAAAATAACTTAAAATTAAATATTAAAGTTATTTAATAGTGATTCACTTTTATAATTAAGTGAAATGCATTATACAATTAATGCATGAACTTTTTAAAAAAAGTAACAAAAAAGAGACTTGAACTCAAGACCCTTACTAAGTAAAGTAACTTTCAACCAAGTGAGCTAGTGAATGCACATTATAGCCTTAAGAAGCAGGATTGAGGGTGTTTTTGTTGTTTTGTAAGATGACCTTGGAGTGCGTGCTCAATAAAAACTTATTCTCATGCATTCACACACAAAAAAAAAATTGCTTATTGACAACAACAAGAATTTAATCTCGATTAGCTTTCCTGGAAAATGCGATTTTTTTCTCTGTTTCTAATTTACTAAGATTGCACAAAACACAGGACAGAGAGCATACACAGACAGGGAAATCCTTTCTTCTATGTTTTTTATTTGTTGATATCACACAAAACACAAGGAAAATAGCATATACAAATAAAAAAGAGTATCAACCTAGAAATAGAAAATATAAAACCGAAATATAATCTCTGTAAAAAATAAAAAAGGCGTATTCAGCCTTTATACCTTTGGATCTAACTGAAATGGTCGTATCTTGGAAAAACATAAACCTTTTCAAGTGAAATGAAAAGTGTTTCTAGATTAAAGAATCACTTTGTATGTAATGGAACAATTATATTAGACCATAAATGTACAAAAATAGCAAAAATTAGAGATGCAATAACATGGCTTCAAGATCTCGATCTACAACGAGAGTGGGTATTCAAATGCACTCTGATACCATGTTGGACAACACAAGTATTCCAATAGAGGATGAACACCTTTAGTAACAACTCACACAACTAGATCAAATATAAACATAATGATTTTTTTATGTGGTAAAACCCTCATGTGGAAACATCCATGGCCCCAACCAATGTGGCCATTTGGAGAAATTTATTAATGCAAAAGGAAATATTACAAAGAGATTTACAAGACATTTTCTCAGAATCAATCATCAAAAAATAAACCTCTGTGATATTTAAATAGAGATCATGGACCAATTAGGTGCTAAGAAACATATTAATGTAGATTTTAAGATCAAGGAGAATATGAGCCGTTATATCACTCTGCTTCGGGAACATACTGTGACTGTCGAATTTCCTATCTAAAAATGCATACCAAAGAAACACACTTTAACCTAACAACACATTAGACCAATTTGATCTTAATTAAATCCTAAGTGTCTAAATATCCTAATAGATTTTGACTAAATATATTGTAGGATGGGAGGAGTAGAAATCTTCCATGTGTGCTAAATATTCCAGTTTTGGAAAGAAACTTGATATTTGTCAGCAAGATGAGTGATGCAGTTATATTCTTTGCAGGGATAGAAAAATCATCTCAATGTCTAGTCGAGGTTGATTGAATGGAGATAAGTTCACTGATGATTTAAGTCAAGTCAATGGTTAATTCAAAGTCGAAGTGATTGACAGGAAAGTTGAAGTGGTCGATAGGACATCGATAGGAGGTTGAGTGGAAACCGACTGAATACTGACTGATAGTTGACTAGTAATCTGAATTAGGTCAATTGTAACAAAATCGTTGGATATGCAACCAATCATCAACGTGGATCTATAATTATTTTTGGGTGACATGATTTAGGTTTTTGCATGCAGTAAATCCTATAAATAAGGCATGAAAAATGATCAGAAGTTTGATGGTCTTAAGCAAAGGAGTTTGTATTGGAACCCTATATAAGTTGTTAGGTAATTTTTACTCAAATGGATGCAACAACACCATTGTTCCTGAAGTCGACTCGACTCAACTTAACTTAGTTTTGAGTTAATACAAACCAACTTGATTTTTCTTCATCAAGTCAGCCCGACCATGTTATGGCACCAGAGGATGAGGCACATTGGAGTAAAAGGACTTCGAGCTATGCAAAACAAATGTATGGATGAATGTTTTCTTGATTGTAATTTGGAATTCAATGTTTTTGAGCATTTCATATATGGAAAACAAAATCGGGTCAGGTTACCATATGGAGCGACAAGGGAAAAGTGGATTATAGAATTTATTCATAGTGATGTGTTTGAGCATGTAACAATCCTTCACTTAGTGGATCACTGTATTATGTCTCCTTAATAGATGATTTTTCCAAGAATACTAAATAAGAAATAGAATTTTTTTTAGAAATTCAAAGAGTTTAAATCTCTTGTGTAAAACCAGATAGATAAGAAGATTAAGGTGTTGAGAATTAACAATGGTGGTGAATTTTTCCAAAAGGACTTTGAGTAGTTCTACATTCAGTGTGGCATAGCATGTCAAAATACCACAACCTATACCCCACAGTAAATGGAATTCTAAGAGAATGAATAGGAAGTTGATGGATAAGGCAATGATCATGCTCAGTAGTGGAGGGATCACAAAAGAATTTTGGGCGAGGCAATTGACACAAAAAACTATTTGGTAAATAGGTCTCCTTCATCAACGTTAGTCGAATCAACTCCAAATGAGGTATATTTTGGTAAGAATACTTTGATTTAACATCTCAAATTATTTGGTTGTGATGCATTTGTGCATGTTCCCAAGGAAAAGAGGAACAAGTTGTACAAGAAGGAAGTCAAGTATATTTTCATTGGGTACAAGGATGGAATGAAAGGATATAAGCTCTGGGATCATGTATCAAGGAAAATAATGTACAACTCGTATGTGGTATTTAAGGAAGTCGGAGGAACTTCCAAGTATAAAGAGGTTCAAACATAGAAAGATAGAAAGAAGGTGAGGTTTGAACTGAGGAATGAAGAAGATGATTCAAATGAGTCGAATGAATCATATGAAGAGGTGGAACAACAAAATCTATGTGTAAGGAGATATAAACGAGTAAGAAAACCAACTGAAAGGTATATTCCACCCGATTTCCATTATACATTTGTATTAACTATCACTAATGAGGAGCCCAAGTTTGTCAAGGAGGTAGTCGACTTGAAAGAAGGTAAACTCTTGAAGGATTCCATGGTCGAAGAAATAAAATCCTTGCACAAGAATCAGATGTGGGATCTGGTTGAATTACCTAATGGAAGGAAACCCATCAATAGCAAGTGTATTCAAGAAAAAGTTGAACTCAACAGGTCAAGTCAAGAAATTCAAAGCTCTACTGGTAGTGAAAGGATATTCCCAAGTCGAAGAAGTCAACTTTGGTGATATGTTTTTCACTATTGAAAAATTTACTTCCATTAGAGTGCTATTGTCTCTGGCTACAATATTTTATCTTGAGATAGAGAAAATGGATGTGAGGACAATGTTCCTACATGGGGACATAGAATAATAAATATACATGAAGCAACTTGAAGGATTTGTAGAAAAGGGAAATAAAGAGCTAGTGTGCAAGTTGAAAAGATCCATTTACGTTCTAAAGCAATCACCAAGGATGTGGTATCAAAATTTTGACACATACATCCTTATTTTTTGATTTGTGAAAGAAAGGATGATCACTATGTATATTCTAAGGAAGAACGAGGTTGTTTCATATATGTAGCATTGTATTTCGATGACATGTTGCTAGTTAGAAATAACATGGATGCAATAAAGGAGGTGAAGAAGCAACTATCCTCCAAGTTTGAAATGAATGATGTAAAAGAAACAAACTTCATTATGGGAATGGATATCAAGAGAGATTTGGAATTTAGAAATCTTTGGTTGAACCATAGAAATTACATTGAAACAATCGGTTCAACATGCAGGATCACAAACTAGCCAAGGTGCCAATTCTTATGGGATAAAAAATAGTTGTTGAAAAGTGTCCAAAGACACAGGAAGAAATAGAGGACATGACACCTGTTTCCTATGCAAGTGATATTGGTATTCTGATGTATGCGATGGTCTCCACTCAACTAGACATTTCTCATGCAGTGGGAGTTTTGAGTAGATACATGTCGACACTTGGGAAAGAGCACTGAACAACTGTCAAGAGAGTGTTTAGGTATTTATGTGGCACAAAATATTATGATATGTGCTACCAAGGGAATCCTGAAGCTAATAGTGAACTGAATGTACATGGGTTTCTCAATGTTTACTATGCTAGATATTTGGATCGACGAAGGTCGACCAATGGATATGTGTTCAATATATTCAGTGGAGCAATCCGCTAGATGAGTAAGCAACAAACGGTCATATGCTTGTCAAAAGCAGAAGATGAATACATGGAAGAAAATATGCAGTATGAATGCATTGACTTTGTTAAAGGATCAGGTTTGAGAAGAAATCTATGAAAGACAATCAAAGCACAATATTTTTGGAAAAAAACCCAAGATACCATTCCACGATGAAGCATATTGATGTACAATACCATTTCATAAGAGACATGGTGGAAAGGAACAATATAAAACACTCAACCCCTTAAATACCTTTCTAGGGATGGGGCATCAAAATTTCTCTTACTTTAATTGTATTGAATCCTCTCTCTGAATTCTCCATCCTCTTCTACTCAACTGTAGATTTCTAACGACTGCTACGCGACTCAAATTCGAACTCGGGTTTGCAAGTTATGGCCTCCCGAAACTCTTTGGGCATTATTAGTCAAGGGACATGTGGTGCCCACGTGGGTCCATATCATTCATACCATACCCAAGTTCCTATATCCACGGTGGAATTCCATCCACCGTCCAATCCAAAGGCGAGACTTGATCCTCATTTAACACATAGGCTAGAGGGGAGTTCAACATTCGACACTTCGGTGTTGAACACCCCTTTTTCCCTTTTGCATGCATGTCCTCTAGAGCCGCAAATTATGAACTCTTGAAAGATCTTGAAATCTCACCATGTGGCTCTGACCTTCGGACCTTTCAACATATCTATGACATTGCACCCCACACCTTCAGAGTCTCGGAGTCCCGGACACCTGAAGGGTTCACCCTTGCACGTGGTGATGTATTCAATGAAGAGGTAAGGACAGTCGGGTCCCGAGTACTCCACCCACCAGTAAGCCAAAAGAATATGTGCCAGGGGTGACACACGACATGGCATAGATGACACATGGCCCCTTCAGTGGGTGACATGTCCCATGTTTTAATGGGCACATAGGGTTTGTGAAACGTATGATACCAGGTGACACATGGAATGTCAAACATGGGTTTGCATCACCCTCAGTGACTTCAGTGTGCCACGTCACTCTGTACTGATAGACTTTTGTCTCCTTTAGATCTGATGGTTGAAAAGCATCCACATAGATCCATTGATCTACAGCTTTCATTACTTCTGTTGGATTACTGAGAGGGGGGGTGAATCAGTAATAGAGCAATCTAATCCTTTTTAACCATATAATGCAAGTGTTATATCAATGTAGCATTATCATCCAAAATTTGCGGAGTAAATAAACCATGAACAAATGAACAATCATACACATACACAATACACCAATGTTTTTACGTGGAAACACAAAGTGGGAGAAAACCACGAAATTATTTTTCTTATATGTCTTGAAGAATTACATTCATTGGAAGCACCAACTTCCTTTGTTTTCTAGCTGCAACTGGAAGTAGGCTCCAACCCCCTAGTTTCTCAGGCTACAACTCCCCAATTCTCTAGATAAAACCAAAAGGAGGCTACAACCCCCTATGTTCTCTGACTACAACCGGAAGGTGGCTACAACCACCTGTCCTTGCCCCGTCCAACTGCCCTGATGTATAAGTAGAATGATGGAACCACTTTCACACTATCAATGTGAGATATATTGTTGTAAACCTGTACCAATTAACCTGCTCCAAACAACCTGTACCAATAACCTGAACCATGCATCAACTTGTACCTCAACCTATAATCAACCTATACCATAAACAAGTGCATCAACCATGCACCCACCTGTACCTCAACATCAACCAAAATACCTCATCAATTTCATCATCCAAATATGATTTGTAACTCTATAATAGACCTGGTTTATATGATCACATACCTGCAAACCTTCCTTAACTTTAACAACAAGAGACTAGCATTTTCATCAAACTTTACTTTAGTCTCACATGACTAGTTTTGGATTAGTCAACAACCCTAACTTGAAATAATCATAACTATGTACATGTAATGAATAAAGATCTGAAAATAGTACACAATGTTCTTCAGTGTGTTTTATGAAATTCCTCCAGGTTTCACTACTTGGAACCTCTCACAAAAGGAGTTATAGAAAAAATGGCATACCTTGTTGAATTATGGCTTATTCTAGAGAGAGAACTTGTAGAGCATGCCCCACGTGGAATATTTGTTGTATGGATCTGAAAATTGTACAAAGAATAATAAAAATTGTACTCTAGTCAACACATTTGATCTTACTGAATTTGGATCTGTTATGAATATGTTATGAAGTTTTTACCCGAAACACCTGTTTTAGACTAGTTTCAGGACTAGCCACAAACTCTATTTTCCACGGAGTGTAACTCAAAACATACAACGACCCACAAATTGAAATTTGTACCACATATACTTGGATATGTTTCTTCAATGACCTCCCAATTTCACGATTTGAATCATTATAGAAAAAAGTTATTGTGAAAATGGTGAGATGACTTGTAAATAACATACCTTAGAAAGCATCATCAAAAAAATTTATCCTCCCTTGAATTTCGGCCTTCTTTACTTCACCTTCCCTATGAAATCCGGTTTAGATATCCTTTGGTTATCTCTGTCACCTGTAGATATTCAATATGCTTAAGTGTTATTAAAATGAGAGAACCTTGCCCCTTATTTATACTTTCATGTAGCTTCCTTAGAAGCATATTCTAGACCACTTTGTCCACATAGTCACCTATGCCCAACTTTGCCCAATTTGCCACTTGTCCATATATCCAATAGCCACTTGACTACTTAAACCATTTTCCTCATTTTAGGGTTAACCTTCTTATAACCACTTTCCATAATTAGAAATTTCTCCATTTACTTTATTATTTAAATAATCCTCCTTGACTTTGTCACTTCACTTTATTATTTAAATAATCCTCATTGACTTTGTCACTTCACTTTATTATTTAAATAATCCTCTTTGACTTTGTCACTTCACTATATTATTTAAATAATCCTCTTTGACTTTGTCACTTCATTTTATTATTTAAATAATTTCTTCTTTGTAAGCACTTTGACTTCTTTGACCTTTTTGGGCTTCAAGCCAACATATGAGGGTCCTCCAACTTCGTAAGGCCATAACTCTCAAACCGTGAGGAGTTATGTGATGTTACACATACCATCAGAAATGGCATGAAATATACCATCCATATAGAATAGTCTTACCTAAAAATATATCAAAACTCATACCATTATACATCAAACAAACTTGGGTCCATTACCCAAACCTTTGTGCTACCGAACTTTCTTCAAGGGTTGACATCAATGAAAAACAACCCAATTAATCAAAAACTTCATAACTTCAACGTTCAGGGGATTCGTTGTGTGACCTTATTCTTGATCCTGGAGAGGTTAGTGTTGGGATGACCACGGTCTATATCTGATGGTTGGGAATGGCCCCACAACACCCTCAGATCTATGGCTCGCATGACTTTGCGATTTCGACGTTCGGAGGCTTTCGCTTGTGCACCACCCCATTTCTCTTAGAGTCATCAACACCAGACTAACCGCAACATGGATCCAATGACCAGGAAGGATCCTAAAGCATCCCTATATCTATGGTTCACATTAGTTCATAGCTTTGGCCTTCAGGGTTTTTGGCATTATAACAACTTCATTCTCCCGACGTGGGACTTCCTTGAAGTGTTGTACGTGGTTCCCTCTACTAGTTGATTGGACGGTGTTGGCCCTTGACCAAGTTTTGTGGAACACTTGGTCATATTTGACCATTTTTGGACATCGACACCCTGTCAAAGATGGAGCGCCAGGCGAAGCAGAGATCACGTGATCTTGGCCCACTTTTGGGGCCCTTTTAGGGTTTTGGGTTAATGTAAGGGAAAAGGGATGTCGGCTCATGGGTTTACCCATGTTTTAGGCCTATGTTGTAAAGTATAAATAAGTAGCTAGGCAACGTAAGAAGTGTCGATGGCTTAGTGCTAGTAATTAGATCTATGTGATTGAATGTAAATGCTCTATGCATGATTGTAAGAGGCTTGCAGAGTTGAGTGCAAGTGTTGTAAGTGTTGAGTGCATGGATTGTAAGAAGGCTCTGTGCTAGATCTACTCGAGGAAGGAGGATCTAGCAAGGTGCACACAGATCTCCTGTCCTATGCGGAGTACAAGTTAAGCTCTGTGATGTAATCAGATTGACCAAAGCTAATAAAGAAGAAGAAGACTTTGTGGGCATATCCCCAGGGTGGGGGTGAACCATGTAAACCTATGTGTCATGCTTTGTGTTGTTGCTTCCTTGTGTTTTCACTATCTTGCTAAGTTCTATGCCATGATTAGATAGATTTTATTATTCTTTGTGATTCACTGGATGTATATGAATAGTATATCTGATGTGTATGAGGATGCTTAGTGCTAATCTACAAGATCTAATATGTTTTGTTGTTTCTAAACACTAAAATATATTATATCTGAGCAAGTACTGCGATGTTCTGTCTTATCTGCGAAGTACAATAAGGGTTAATAGTTATGAGTGAACGATGATAAGTGCTCTATAAAGGATATAATCACAGATCTGTGTCCCAGCTAAGGTTGCAGACACCTGAGTCTTGCAACCACCCCTGCCACTACCTCGGGTGAGACTTCATCGGCTTCACAGGTGTTTCTAAAAGGGTCAGTAGTTAGGGCTTTGTTGGTGAGCCCTTGAGAATTGAACCCTGGGTCTGCCCTTGTGCCAACAAATGGTTCCATTGCTGGGACATGAAACTGTGATTGTTGGGAACTGAGGAAGAAGAAACTTTGTGCAAAAGAAAGCTCTATGCGTAGATCCGTTGCCCTAGTGCGCAGCTTTTTACTCAACCTGTGAAGCTTTGTGCCAAGAATAAGGTTAGATCTAAAGAAAGGAAGATCAGATCCAAAGAAAAGAAGCGAGATCTGAACACTCTGTGCTCTAAGAAAAGTAAAAGTGGGAAATTCTGAAAGAAAGAAGTTGGATCTACAGAAAAGAGGTAACATCTGTAAGCTCTGTGCTCTAATAAAGGTAAGAATAGTCAAAAGTTTTTAGATCTGGAAGATTTGTGCTCTGTAGAAGTAAGATAAGTGAAATTTTTTGTTTCTAAAGCATGGATCTAGGTATTCTTGATAGATTTTGTCCTAGCTTCAAAACTAGGGCATTAATAGATGAAAGAAAGTTTGATATGAATAGATTTGATAAGTATAATGATAGATATGTTATACCTATGCATAGAAAGAATGTCTGGACTAACAAGTGGATGCAGGATCCTAGAAAGAAATTTTTGCAGGCTAGCCATTATGACCCTAGCGGGTAGTACAAGAAGAGTTGGGGTTCATTGAAGAGAAAGAGAGGATTAACTCTTTGTTACAGTTGCAGAAGACCAGGACATCTTGCTAAGGAATGCCCTGGGGGAAAACCTAGTTGTCTCTGTTGCAAATCTTTGGACCACGACGTATTGGATTTCCCTAGAATGATCGCTAAGTTGGAAAGGTTGAATATGAATCAAGAAGACCAGAAGGAAAATCCAGAACAGGCAGAAACCCAACAAGAATCAGAGAAAATATTAATACGGGTAAAAGAAACCCTGAAGGAACATAAAGATGTCTGATTACCAGATATCTTCAAAGAAAAGGAGCAAGTAGAAGAAAGAATAGAGGACTTCGACATTAACCATGTTCTTGATGAAGAAACACAAGTAAACATTATTCCAGAAAGAACTTGGGAAGCTATAGGAAATCCTGCCATGATCCCTTCCCTAGGAGGAACAAGTTTATTCAGAGGAAAGCTAGTAAAACTATGTGGAAGGATCACCCGAATACCTATGACTGTCAATGGAACTTCGATAGAGGAAGACTTTGAGATGATTAAATTTTTTGAAGACAGCGCCCCATTTACCATGCTCATAGGAAAACCTTGGATTGATAGAGAACAAGCCAGACAAAAATAGGAAAAATAAGTTTTGGAACATAAGAAGCAAGAGTTAAAAGACTTTATGACCAAAAGGATCGTGCACTTGATTGAAGAACAGAAGAGCGGATCATAGATATTTAATACTAGCAACTCCAATGTCGAGGCTAAGAGAACACTCAAGGATCCGCAAAATATTGAGTTACCTATTTTTGATACAGAAGAAGTATTATCTAGGAACCCTAGGAAATACTTTCAACAACGCGAAGTAACTAAGACAACAGAAGATAAGCATCAGAATGGTAAAATCATTACTGAGATAAAGCTCACTCGAAAGAAGGCTAGAAAGTTAAGAAATAAAAGGGATAATATTGTAAGGTTACAAGAGGTTCTAGAGGATACTTCGCAGATAGAAAATTTGCAGAATTGGAACTTCATCGAGATATCAAAACAACGACATAGAGTACTTTTCCATGACGAATTAATATAGCCATTGGGGCCAATATATTCATTTGACTTCTGCTCCGAATGGGCAGAAAAGCAATAAAGGGTCATCATCCAACCGTTGAAATGCACCATAACGAGTCGAACAGAAGTTAATGAAGGATCATAACTGTTGCCAGCAAACCATTACTAAGTTTCCCTACTAAGTCCATCGTGCCACGCCCCGAGAATACTTTTTTCTAAGTGAGAATCTGAGCACAAAACCTGAGATTAACTCACCCTGAGATCATTTCCTTGTTCCCATACTATTCATTATAGTCTCTGAATTCCTTTCGCACCTGAGCTAGCTGACCCAAGCTTGTATGTCAGACGAGCTCAGCGCTACTGAGAAAATTGTTGAAGAATTTTTAATTGACTTAATGACTGAGAAAGTCATGTCGGAGCGAGGAATGTCTACAGGTGTACAAGCATCATCCTCGGGATCATTTCCAGCTTCCCCCTCCACTGCTCAAGCAGGACCATCCCGACTGCCTTCGGAAAGATGATCTAAGCTCGGAAACGACTTCACCACTGTCAATATGATCCCAAGTATCTTGCCTAAGTATATCCCACCACGCATAGTGAATCGAGACACTGTACCCAGAGACTTCGACTATGCTATGGTCACTACATACCTCCCGAAAGGGGTGCACGCAATTTGTGTTGACCAAGATAAGCTCACAGCGCTGAAATTTAGTGATTTTAACCTTGGATATCGCAAAGTTTACAGTATGATAGCCCCGCACAAGTACTTAACTATCACAAAAGGGAGGAACCCGAAGATTTCCTCAGCAATGGACCCATAACCTCGTGTAGACAACCCTCCTATATGTAATGAATATTCCTCATTTTGGGAGGCATCAGGAAGTGAATGCATGCATCGGATTGTTGTTGTCCTGCTACCACAGAGGATACTTATGGTTGGACCATCGCATCACCATGGATCCAATTCTGATCAATCGGATCACAGGGATAAGCATGCAGGGCCCTGACCCGCACGATTTTTACTCTGGAAAGACCACAGATCACGCTCTCTCCCAACGAATAAAAGACACATATGGCGATGTAGAGAAGGGCACGTGAGGCTACAAGGTAGCCTCCATTGAGAATGCAACAATGCACCTTGGTTTCCATCTGATCGCAGGGAAGTTAGTCTGCAACAACAGACCCACACAGGTGACTGGATTTGTAGTTTACCTCGCAGGGAAGTGCGCGGAGGGACTACAAATGAACTAGGCAAAGTACCTTGTAAATCAGCTAGAGCTTGACTGCAGACAAGCGCAAGACCAAGGGTATGACTTCCACTTTAGTTGGTTCCTCATACTCATCGCTTTCATCACTTGGGATCTACCAGAAGGTGACACTTTTCCAGAGACTGAAACCTTCGAACCACTGGCCACGAAGTTTTGTACGTTGTGGTGCTTTAGCGACATGAATAAGCAGTGGCAGTCTAATGTTGTCTTCCATGCTTATTACAATCAATTGAAGAATGCAATCCAGTCTACACCACACCTCACACCAAACACACTTCATAGGTTTATACCTTTGATCAAATTCAGTGCAGACCGCCACTTCACCTATATCAGAGCACACGTTGATGAGCATAAACAACAATTCATTCGTACTATAAGTTGACAGAAGAAGACTTGGAGCAGATTACCAAGGAATGGTCGGCGGACCTCCTTGTTGCAGCAGACCCCACAGAGATTTCAATGTGGATAGCCCTAAAGCTATGCTGGATACACTTGGACAGCGCAAGACTAAGAAGGATGTGGAAATTCAAGATGTCCATAGCACATCCACGAAGACTACTTCGATCTCACCTGCGAAGGGAGGTAATGGTGAAGAACTAGGTGGCGTAGAAGTTGAGCAAAACAAAGGCAAGGTTACTCCGCCTGGAGAGGAGGAGGATCCCTCCAAGAAAAGGAATATTTCCCCACCAAATCCCTCGTCAAGAAAGAAAACTAAGGCCACTCGGACTACATTCAAGACTACCCTTACACAAGATGACTTCGACTTCTTGATTGCTGTGCTGAATGATGCTTCACTAGAGATCTCAGAAAATCAAGAAGCGAAGCAGGAGGAGGTATTTAGCCGAATCAAGGGTGAATTTCAAGAAGTGCAGCAGGCACTCCAGTCCAGAAGATAAGTTTCTATGACACCCTTGACAATTGAAACAACAGGAATAGGTGATGAGCCCACCCACTTATGCCAAATCATCAAGAAAGTTGAAGCTCGCCTTCGATGACCTCAAGAAGACACAACACAAGCCACCCAGGCTTTGGCACAAGTACAGAGTGCACATATAGTAAAATAGAGGAAGGCAGAACAGGAAAATCTTGCCCTGGAAGTGAAGTGGGAGGAGGAAAAAACACAGTTACAGTAGAGCAAGGACCAATTTCTAGCAGAGCAACTTGACGTGCAGGAACGAGTTCACAAAGCACTTCGCTTTGTGATGGTCATTGAAGTAAATATTGAAGAACATCTCCCACAGTAAGTGGCACAACTTGAAGAAGTAATCCATCAAATTCAGCACCACCTCGCAGATCTGGAACTTCGAACCGTGCCCAAGACTCCCCAAGAAGTAAGAGATCTAAGGGAGGCAACTGCCCGTAGTGCAGTTGACAGGTTAAGAACCTTGGCTTTGGAATGTAAGCAATTGAGTGCTAGAAGTGCCCAGACTTATGAGAACCTCACAGAGAACCCAGAATTGCATACATTAGAGGCGCAGCTCCAAGAAGCAAAGCAGCATGTAGATACGCTACAGGCGCAGTTGAAGGCCTTGACCCCAGCCAAGAGAATGAAGCAATTTCCAGAATAACGCACCGCCCAACAATAGGTACACATGCTGCAAAGCAAAGTGATGGAAGTATCTCAATGACTTCAAACACTCCAAGAGAAAGCATGCAAATTGTTCACTGAAGTTGAGAGTAGGGCAGTTGAGCTTGAACAGGTTGTCATCACTGCAGAATAGCGCATGGAAGGACCAGTAAACGACGCAGTGATCCAGGAGTTCACTGAGCAAGAGGATGTTGCACTACAGCAGGTCAAAGTAGCTTGGGCCAAGCTCGAGACATTTGAAGCGGAGCTGATCAGACCAGAGTGACTCGTGACGAGTCACAGGTGAGTGTTGGGGGCCTGTTGGCCCTTGACCAAGTTTTGCGGAACACTTGGTCATATTTGACCATTTTTTGACATTGACACCCTGTCAAAGATGGAGCGCCAGGCGAAGCAAAGATCATGGGATCTCAGCCCACTTTTGGGGCCCTTTTAGGGTTTTGGTTTAATGTAAGGAGAAAGGGATGTCGGCCCATGGGTTTACCCATGTTTTATGCCTATGCTGTAAACTATAAATAAGTAGCTAGGCAATGTAAGAAGTGTCGATGGCTTAGTGCTAGTAATTAGATCGAATGTAAATGCTTTGTGCATGATTGTAAGAGGCTTATAGAGCGGAGTGCAAGTGTTGTAAGTGTTGAGTGCACGGATTGTAAGAAGGCTCTATGCTAGATCTACTCGGGGAAGGAGGATCTGGCGAGGTGCGTGCAGATCTCATGTCCTATGCAGAGTAAAAGTTAAGCTCTGTGCTATAATTAGATTGACCAAAGCTAATAAAGAAGAAAAAGACTTTGTAGACGTAGCCCCAGAGTGGGGGTGAACCACGTAAACCTGTGTGTCATTCTTTGTGTTGTTGCTTCCTTGTGTTTTCACTATCTTGTTAAGTTCTATGCCATGATTAGATAGATTTTCTTATGCTTTGTGATTCACTAGATGTATATGAATAGTACATCTGATGTGTATGAGGATGCTTAGTGCTGATCTATAGCATCTAATATGTTTTTTTGTTGCTAAGCACTAAAATATCTTATATATGAGCAAGTACCACGATGTTCTGTCTTATCTGCGAAGTACAATAAGGGTGAATAATGATGAATGAATGATGCTAAGTGCTCTGTAAAGGATATAATCATATATCTGTGTCCCAGCTAAGGTTGTAGACACCTGAGTCTTGCAACCACCCCTGCCTCTACCTCAGGTGAGACTTTATCTACTTCGCAGGTGTTGCCAAAAGGGTCGGTAGTTAGGTCTTTGTTGGTGCACTCTTGAGCGTTGAACCCTGGGTCTTCCCCTGTGCCAATAGATGGTTAAGAGGGGTTCTCAACAGACTCCTCAGATCCATGGCTCACATCAATTCATGACTCTAGCATTCAGGAAATTTGGTGCTATGACACCTCTGTTTTCCTGAATTAGTCAACACTAGACTGGCCACGGCATAGATCCAACTGTAAGGAGAGATCCTGAATACCCTTAGATCTATGGCTCATGTTACTTTGCAACCGAGGAAATGATTGGGGTTTATAAAGGGGACAAATCCCACGATTACAGGTAACTGACTGGCAACCACCGGTTATCCGTCCAATTATCAGTTCTACAGGTCACCTTCAGCGCATTTGGACGTGCAGTGTTCATTTGCTCCGGATTCCCAAACAACTTAGCTCCTTTTTTAGCGTAGTGAAGGGTGCCATGGACCTAGTCCTATGGAACTTTCTTAAGATCTAGAGGTTACACCCTTTAACTCTTAGCCAATATTTGGATTAAGGTCATGGGATGAGCTCATGGTCACTTAGACAACTGGTTTGAAGGGAACGCCCTCCAATTCATAGACATTAAGTTCTAAAACAGGGAGGCGTAATTTTGAACCAGCCCGGAGGCCAAACTTGTCATCTTACACCCATACAAATGCAATGGCTTACAGGAGATAAATTAGGCATTATAATCATTAATTTCACTTGAAGCATAATTAATCACAATTACAGACATTCAAATCATGCATTTCAATCCAAGTGCACAGCCAAAAACAAATACTTATCTATTATAGTAGATCATCAACCAACTAATTGTGGGTGTTTGCCTTTCCACCCAACCATAGGCTCAAAGGCATTCATTCTTAACACTCTGGCCACCCCCGTGCCAAGCCATGATATCAATAGGGAACTTTTNNNTCTCTATCACAGCCTCTGCGATCTTTTTCAAATGCTCCCTCAGCATCAAGCTGACGATCTTCTGCTCGGGTTGTGTTTTCTACAAATTCTCAGATATCCTTTCTCTTTTTCTCTCCAGTAACCAAAATATATTATCAAGCTTCCAGTTCTTCTTTTCAACTGGAGAGCCTCACATGCTCTTACTTTTCTTCTTCTGCATATATGGGTCGTGTATTCCCCCCAGTGTGTCTCCTTCTTGTCTTCCTTCGCTTGTATTCTTTCATGCCTTTCTCCTCCTCAGGGAGGTTCTAGACCTGTCCTTTTCCTTCTGTCAGAAGGAAACTCAGGTCAGTTTGGTCCTGCAGGAAACACTTCCCTCTGTGGTACCTTGGGATGATAGTTTTCTATCTCCCCAGCCAGACCCTCCATGCTTCCGTTCATTGGGTAGTTGATTTTTCAACCACCAGTCCTTTTCTTATTAAATGATTTCTCCTTGGGATCAGGATGAGGCTTATTATTTCAACAAGGCGATATTTGGGTCATTTTGACATAATGAAACCTCTCCATAGTTTCCTCACTCTTTTCCTATAGTTATATCGTGGCTAGTACTTCAAGGTTTCACCCCCATAGTCAATCGTTGGAAATATAAACAAACAAAAAAATTACATTGTACACATTCAATAGCATGGTAATCATAATTAATGATTAATTACACGTTGGGGGGAACATGGGTGTTACAATCCCCTCCCCCTTAAAAGGAACATCGTCCTCGATGTTCTTTCTCAGTAACACTTGTCATGCCTTTGTCATTCAGGTGCTTCAGAAATATTGATCCTATTTCTTGGTCAGATCCTTTCCAGACTCTTGGCCTTCGTCACCTTCCTTCAATCATCTTGGACAACAAGCATATTAATCATAATTTCATGTGGAAACATTTTATTGTTGTGCAAAATTCAAGAGGAAATGTTTATAAATCTAGCACAATACTTATATGTGTAGTTCATGGATTCACATCCACATGGTTGTCTTATTACCTTGGTTCACTGTTTTTTTTACCTGGACATACTCATTGTGTGAATGATCCCAATCAATAGTTTATAAAAATTACCAAAGTATCCTCTCCCTTGCGGTCACTCACCCTCCAGGACTAGGTTCAAACATATCCTTCTCTGCTATACAGTCCCTTGGGTGATTTGTCTTTCCTTGCCAAGGATTTCTCACACAAGAAGAGTTATAAAGACTTCATTGAGCCTTACAGTCAAGGCGTCCCTCATATTTTCTCTGTGAAGGCATCCCTCCAGCTTGTGTTTCCACAACACAACATATTCTAGGGTGACCATGGCTTACCACAAGGTTCTACTATCTCAATAGTATCCTTTTTCATGCTTTCCATCTTGACAACCTTCACCAGTCCTCCCGAGACATATATTTTTCATCTCACCTATATCACAGGTATACAGGAATTATGAGATATTATCATCAATTTGAAATTCATAATTTTCTTGCAAATCTGTCACCCGCTTATTTTCAAGTTCCACACTTATTTTCAGATTTGTTCTGCATAGGAACCAGATTCACAAGTATGGAACATTCCTCCCCATAACAGTTTATCTCAACAGGAAATTTGTCCTCCTTATGGGCTTACAATACTTCCATATCCAAGACCCTTTTCTTCCTGCAATTTCAACATTCCTCAGCCAAAAAAATTGTTAGTTTCACTACACATTATATTTTCAAAACTATGCATACTAATAGTCCAAGCCATTTTCATCTATTCAAGGGTACAAAGAAAAAGGAATTATAATTATCTACATATGCATCCTTTCCAACATGCCAATTTTTTAAAAATGCAACTCAAATATCAATTGACTTTAATCAGTGTAACAATATCCATGGCCACATCCATACCATATGTACCCTTACGTTCAATTCATGTTTTTCATACGTATGGCAAGCACCTCGCCATGGTATGTTAGAGATTCAACCAACCTCTCCACCATAGGTTTAATCATTCTCATTCACTCTTATAACAGAACTATGCTACCTAGTACAAGCTAATAATGATCCCAAATAAGCACATATGAAAATAAAAAAATTCTCTTGAATGCACCCAAGCATTCTTCCTTCATCGGTAACTAAGGGTGTCAACACTAATGGCCACCCCAAATTCTATTTCCTTAAAACTTATATGTTGGTTGTGGAGCTTGATTATCTTCTTGATTCATAGGTATTTGTTTTCAGTCGTGTTTATACCCCATGACGAATTTACACCCTGAAAGAATGTAGACTCCTCCATGCGGGGGAGTGCAGAGGGGGGTTACCCCCTCTATGGGGTCTGGGGGAAAGAGGACCCCCGGCAGGGGTTCAGGGATGAAGCCACTGAAGGAAATTTTTCCTTGTAAATGTATATTATAATTTCATTGTAAATCTGGACCGTTCATTATAAGGTCATAGATCTGATGGTAGAAGTTATATTAGGGTTTTTCTTTCCCTAGAATGCAACCCTATTTTATGAGGGAAATGTATTGCATTTATGTATCATGGAGAATATTGTATTCTGAGAGAGGATACTGTGAGAGAAAGAAGAGGAAGTTACAGTGGGTGTGTTGTAGGTTGTATCCCTTCATTTGTTGGATAATAATAAAGGAAGGACATGGAAATTTATCTGGTGGACATAGCCCACACTGGCCGAACCACATATATCTGTGTATTTATTGTATTGTTTATCTTTTTTGTTTTATTTCCACATTTATTTTATTTTATTTATCCACGATCCTGTTTTTCTAACAACTAATATCAGATCGAAAGGTAACTCATAGGAAAAGAGGGTTCCTGGTTCGAGTGGGAGCAATGGCAGAAGATGGAAATTTTAGGGTCAAGAAATTTAACGGCCAAAACTACCAGTTATGGAAGATGTAGACATAAGATTATTTATATCAAAAGGATCTATTCCTACCTTTGGGTGGAATAGAAAATAATTTGACGACCATGAAGGACGAAGAATGGGAGGTTCTTTACATAAAGGCACTAGGAATGATATGGCTGACCCTGGCAGCATCGGTGGATTTCAATATTTTGAAAGAAAAGACAACAAAGGAGCTTATGGATGCATTAGCTAAACTGTATGAAAAAACCTTGACATCCAATAAGGTATTTCTAATGGAGAGATTATTTAATATGAATATGTCAGAAGGTGGGTTTGTTGCAGATCATTTAAATGAATTTAATACGGTTACTAATCAACTAAGTTCTGTAAAAGTAGAATTTGATGATGAGGTCATGTCTCTTCTAATATTGTGCTCATTGCCAGAAAGTTGGAACGACTTGGTCATGGTTGTAAGTAACTTTGTCTCTGGTTCAAATACTTTAAAATTTGATAATATTGTTGGCATTATCCTTAGTGAGGAAATGTGACAGAAAAGCATAGGTGAGACATCAGGTAATGTGTTAAACATGGAGAACAGGGGAAGATAAAAGGATAGAGGAAAGGGCTCAGGGAGCCGCAAGATTTCTAGGAAGGGAAGATCCAAATCCAGATTTGGAAAGATAGAGTGTTGGAATTGTGGGAAGAAAGGACATTTGAATAAAGACTGCAGAGCTCCAAAGAAACAAAGAGATGGACAACAGGAGAAAAATTAGGAAGCAAATGTAATTGGTGATGTGTTAAAAGATGCTTTTATTCTTTATATAGATAATATTTCTGAGTCTTGGGTAGTATATTCAGGGGCTTCATTTCATGCCACACCCCATAGGAAACATTGTCTAGATTATGTTCAAGGTGATTTAGGACAGGTTCATTTGGGTGATGATGCACCATGAAAAATTGTTGGAATGGAAAAGGTAAAAATAAAGAAAAGCAATGGAAACAAATGGTTGTTGAAAGAGGTAAGACATGTTCCAGATCTAAGGAAAAATATAATTTCAACAAGGCAGTTGGAAAGTGAAGGTTGTATATCCATATTTACAGATAAGGTGTGGAAGGTCACCAAAGGATCATTGGTGATAGAAAAAGGAGAGAAGGTAGGTACATTGTATTTATGTACTGGTAATACTGACTCTTCTATATCTTTAACTTCCACAGGAGTGGATACAACATTGTGGCATCATAGTCTTGGACACATGAGTGAGAAGGGGATGCAGATACTTCAAAAAAGAAATTTTTTGCTAGATCTTAAATAAATTTATTTAGATTTCTGTGAGCATTGTGTTTATGGAAAACAGAAGAGAGTCAGATTTCTCAAAGTTGGAAAAGAAAAGAAGAGTGAAAGGTTAGAGCTTGTGCATACAGATGTATGGGGACCAGCTCGGGTATCATCTATTGGTGGCTCTCATTATTATGTTACTTTTATTGATGATGCAACTACAAAAACTTGGGTTTATTGCATTCGAAAAAAATCGGATGTTTTTTATACTTTTAAGAAATGGAAAGATTTGGTTGAGAATGAGACATGAAAAAGTTTGAAGTGTCTTAGATCAGAAAAGGGAGGCGAATATTGCTGCAAGGAGTTTGATTATTACTATTCATACGATGGGATTCGTAGAGAGAATATAGTTCCAGGAACACCACAAGAAAATGGTGTGTCATAAAGGATGAACAAGAGAATCATGGAGAGTGCAAGGAGTATCAGATTGCATGTTGGTTTTCCCTTACATTTCTGGGTAGATGTTGTAGATATTGTTGTTTACTTAATAAATAGAGGAACTTCAATTTATTTGGATGGTAGAATTCCAGAGGAGGCATGGACAGGTAAAAAGGTAAACTAATCTTTTTTGAAGACTTTCGGTTGTGAATCATTTATCCATATTGATAAAGAAAATA
>JASDQU010107111.1:108887-127928 GCA_032191745.1 Picea mariana
ATAAAGAAAATAGAACAAAGCTTGAGGCAAAATCCAAGAAGTGTACATTTATTGGATATGGTGTTAATGATTTTGGTTATCGCTTATGGGATTATGAAAATAACAAAATCATTAGGAGTAGAGATTTCATATTCATTGAGAAGGTCATGTACAAAGATCAGTTGCAGGGAAAGAAATGGGAAAAAGAAAAACTAGAATACACAATGCTTGATGAGATCACTGAAAAAGAAATTCCAAAGGAACGAGAAAATCAAAATGTACAACAACAGGAGCAGCAGGTACCTCAAACTCCTACAAGTGTTGTTAGAATATCTACCAGGCTAATTAGATCCCTTGAACAATACTCTCCTTCATTGTATTATTTATTGTTGACTAATTTTGGTGAACCAAAATGTTATGAAGAGGCAATGCAAGTAGACACCAAAAATAAGTGGGAGCAAGGCATGAAAGAGGAAATGGATTCCTTGGTAAATAACTAGACTTGGGACTTGGTTCAATTGCTTGTAGGAAAAAGAGCATTGCATAATAAATGGGTTTACAAGTTGAAGGAAGAATATGGAGGGAAAAAGTGGTACAAGGCTAGACTTGTTGTAAAGGGGTTTGCACAAAAGAAAGGTATATATTTTGATGAAATATTTTCTTCTTCTATTAAAATGACTTCAATTAGGATTATTTTAAGTTTTGTAGCAATAGAAGATTTTCATCTTGAACAGTTAGATGTAAAAATAACTTTTCTTCATGGGGATTTAGAGAAAGAGATCTATATGCAGTAGCCACAGGGGCATGAGGTCAAAGGGAAGGAGAATTTGGTATGCAAGTTGAAGAAAATCATGTATGGCCTAAAGCAAGCTCCAAGGAAGTGGTATTTGAATTTTGACATGTTTATGATAGAACAAGGTTATATTAGATGTCATTTTGATAACTGTGTTTATTTTAAAAGGATGGAAAATGGAAGCTATATTATCTTTCTAGTGTATGCAGATGACATGCTTGTTGTAGGTTCTAATATGTAGGATATAAATGTGCTCAAGAAGAAATTAGTTAATTCATTTGCAATGAAGGATTTGGGTGCTGCAAAGAAAATCCTTGGTATGAGAATGACAACAGACAGGAAAAATCGCAAATTGACATTGTCTCAGGGTGAGTACATAGAGGTGTTGGAGAGGTTTAGAATGTAGAATGCAAAACTAGTTAGTACACCTTTGGCTATCTATTTCAAATTAACTAAGGAAATGTGTCCCAAGACACGTGAGGAGATAGAATACATGTCCAGGGTCCCTTATTCATCAGCAGTTGGCAGCTTGATATATGTGATGGTTTGCACAAGACCAGATATTGCACATGCAGTGGGAGTTGTGAGCATGTATATGAACAATCCAGGTAAAGAACATTGGGAGGAAGTAAAGTGGATTCTCAGGTATTTGAGAGGTACTTCTACTCATGCATTATGTTTTGTAGGTTCAGACACTGTTCTACAGGGATATGTTGATTCATATATGGCAGGTGATAAAGATAATAGGAGGAGCACCACAGGGTATGTTTTTACTGTAGGTGGAACAAAAATAAGTTGGATTTTGAAACTGCAAAAGGTTGTTTCACTTTCAACAAAAGAGGAAGAGTATGTTTCTACTACAAAGGCTAGTAAAGAAATGATTTGGTTACAGAGGTTTATGGAGGAATTGGGAAAGAAGCAGGAGAATAGAAGGTTGTACTGCGACATTGAGAGTGCCATTCATCTTCCAAAGAACTCAGCCTTCCATTTGAAGGCTAAGCATATACAACTCAGGTACCATTTCATACGATCTGCCTTGGAAGATGGACATTTGAAATTGGAAAAGATACACACTAGCAAGAATCATGTAGACATGTCAACTAAGGGAGTAACCAGGGTGAAACTAAGTTATTTCTCAGTTTCAGTTGGTCTTCAATCATGAATATGAAGATGAGAAATTTTCCTGGTCCACGAAGGATCATAGTCCAGCAGATACAACAGAGGTAGAGTTGTTGAGATTAGTCTCCAAGTGGGAGATTGTTGGTTGTGGAACCTAATTATCTTCCTAATTCCAAGGTATTTTTTTTCAGTCATTTTTATACCCCATGAAGACTTTACACCCCAGAAGAATGTACACTCCTCCACATGGGGGAGTGTAGAGGGAGGTTACCCCCTTTGCGAGGTCCAGGGCAAAGCGGGCCCCCGAAGGAAAAATTGCCTTGTAAATGTATATTGTAATTTCATTGTAAATCTAAACTGTTCATTATAAGGTCGTAGATATGACAATAGAATTTATGTTAGAGTTTTTTTTCCCTAGAAGGCAACCCTCTTTTATGAGGGAAATATATTGTGGCTATGTATTCTAGCGAATATTGTATTTTCAGAGAGGAGACTGTGAGAGAAAGAAGAGGAAGTTACAGTGGGTGTGCTATAGGCTGTATCCCTTCATTTGTTAGACAATAATAAAGGAAGGACCTGGGAATTTATTTCGTGGGCGTAGCCCACACTGGGTGAACCACATATATATGTGTCTCTATTGTATTGTGTATCTTCGGTGTTTTATTTCCGCATTTATTTTATTTTATTGATCTGTGATCCTGTTTTTCTAACATTATACAATGCAAGTAGAGTGTTGGAAGGTCCTCCTTCCTTAATGGGCAATCTATTGTCTTCCCTCCTATGAAAACATGCATTTCCTCAATGCATCTCATGCAACGTGTTAACTATGACCACCTTTATCCCCCAATCTCCCTAGATGTGTCATTGTACCCATGATACTCCTTACTCATGCATTTTCTTACAATCATTATATCTCATCCTCGACCGGCATAGACTTCCTCTTCTTGAGTTTGTCCATCATTGGAAATTGTCTTTCTCAATAGCTCCAATTTCTTTCTACACATGACATACACCACAAATATATTAGTCGCCATGTAGATAAAATGCTTGTATCATAGCCCTCAAATCAAAAACACATTTCCATATATGTCCCAGCATGTCTTTATGCACTTCATCACATTATCCTTAACTTCTCCATGAGTGAAACACAAATAATTCTCAATTTTTTCTACATTCATACAACCATCATCACTATGATGTCAAAAAAATCACTTTTATTAGTAAATCAATCTCTCGTACCAGATAAATACTATAAAAAACAAGGAAGGGGTCAAGGAACTCTTCCCTCATCCAACTCCTTCTACATAGCCCTGAACTCTCAGTCCAACTGAGTTATTTTCCAAGGTCCTAATTGCCTTTATTTAACACGGTTTGACCAATCCTATTCATTTAAATATGCTTATTTATTCATTCTCCCTTTTTCCATCTGTATGTGTTCCCACAACTTCTCTTATAAGGCTTACAGCTCTGTTAAACAATTTAGAGTTCTTAAGGTGAGAAACGTGTTCCTCCCCTTCTCCTTCTTTACTTATGCAATCTACTTCTCATTGCGATCTCCATGATCTGTTCCTTGAGAAGTCTTGGTTAGGTTCACCTCAAACTTCTTGGTAAATCAACATGTTGTAACAACAAACATTTTGTTCACGATGAATCATGAGCCTGTTCATTCTGCACATTACCATTCAGTTATTAGAATGGTCAACGCTCATTTGTTATTCTTCCACTCATATATTTTGTTTTAGAATGTAATCTAGGATTCTTATATAAATAGGCTTATATCTCGCTGCTTCATTCTCAACAGTCATTAAGGTTGTGATTATGTTCTCCTGACATATTCTTTACCCTGCTCCTTCACAAGGAGCTCCTTCAGCATGCAACTTCCCTATTGCATATTATTCACTAGATGTGATGGCCTCAACCTTGAGTTATCTTAAGTTGTGTACCAAATATTTCTATAAGGAATATAAACATGCATATTTGTTATGCATCCAGATTATTTATCCACACATATTCCTTGTTTTGTTAACTTACATCCATGATGTACTTAACCATATGCATAATCATAATCATAACCATAGTTGTATTTCACAGTTCACATACATCTTTACTCTAAAATCAGTCAACTCATGATTGTTCACAATCATTCTCATGTGATCCTCAAAGGAATAATCATTTTTCCTCTTATCTTGACAATAGAGAATCCTTTCTCATTTACTCTTGCATCATACATGTGCATCACTTGCACATTTAATATCATTCATTCATATCTATTGGGTCTTAATATCAATCTTCATATCAAGCAACCTCACAATGCATCAAATCCATACACTCAAGCATATACATGCATAGCTAAACAGTCATCATGCAAGCTCATTGGTTGCACCTTTTCCATGTCCTTCATGGACATATCAAACTTCCAGATCCTTCTCCCAAGGATCTTACTGCCATTCTCATGAAACATTCCATAGATATACTCAAAATTGAGCTTCCCTCTCTGTTGATAACTTGCAGTAATTTACATGATATCCACCTGGCAGTTTAACAGACATACTATGTTTCCCTTTATATACAATAACAGTTAGCAAGAAAACACTCTTGCCTCAACTTCCATAAAAACGTTTCCCAGTCTCATAAATACTGTCTGTGCAATTATAACCACACTCAAGGTAACAAAACAACCAATCTAGCTTCCAACTGGTCTTGATCAACAAAGCTTTCAATCAAGGAAATCATTTTCTATGTTCCCCTCACTACGATCCAAACCATATCTATATGGATACCCTCCACCAATAGATTTCAATATGACCCATTGGGCATCTAGAAGTTCCCCAGCACTTCCTTTACCACATTCAGGATCAACATTTAATTAACCAATTTACCTCATTTATAATAAATTTTATTGTCTAATAACATTTGGACTATTTCCTTAAATCCCAAATACAATTTTGAAGTATGTTACTTACTAAGTATTTTAATACAGAACTCTAGAGTATCTTTAGGTCATAATCAGTCTTCAGAAGAGGGTCTATCTCTTTCTTTTTAAATTTTTGTAGAGGTTCTAATTGTTTCTGTCTACTCTCATTAAAACATAAGATGTGTCACCAAGTGACACGTGGAACGTCAAACATGGGTCCACATCACCCTGGGTGATGTCAGCATTTCACAACACTCCAGAACGATAGCCTTCCTTCTCCCTTATATCCGATGGTCAAGATTCATCCACGTATATTGATCCAGGTGGATATTGGTGGCCACCCACCTATTCCAACTAGCTCCTCGTGTCTAATTTTTATTCAACACATCTTTTTGTACTGCATTATAATTGTGAGTTCTACATTTTTAGGGTTGTCTGAAGCCTCACACATTCTCCAAGTGGATATGGGTGGCCTCTCGCCTAATCCAAATGGATTATTTTGTATGTTTTCATGTCAGCACATCTTGTTGCACTTCCAGGGTTGTTTTGGGGCCCTAAACGTTTCTTTTTGACTCACCACAGTCAGACTATAGAAGAAGTTAGAATCTAATGGTGGAATGTGTATTTATCTAAAATACCTTTCCAATGGGCTATCACATGCCTAAAACAGAGGTTGTATGCAAAATTTACGACCCTAGGAAGTTGAGTTACAAAATTACACCAACTTACCCATAGGGCCCACATGACTTTTGGTGTTTCACCTTCTAGGGTTAGGTTTTTGGATGTCTAGGGTTTTGGCATTCACGAGTAATATGAAAAGGGTCGTTGGATCCTCATTGTAATCTATTATGCTCAGAAGGATGCGTGTAGTAGCCACATCTCTTCTCATAGATAGCTACCACCATTCGAGCAAGTTTGAGTTCTGTGGTTTTACAGTTTCAGCCTATTTCATTATTTAATAGAAGATATTGTTCACTGGATATTTTTGTTATGCTTCCTATCTCTGTGTTTATTATATTCAATATGTCAATCAATTCGTTCTACTCCTAAATCTGGATCAGTGGTATCAGAGTGTTATGTTCTTCATTTAGTTTTCTTCGTGCATGTCCCCGACAAGGTTTGGGTACAAGAAGTTGGGACTTGAACCAATCGAGCCATAAACAGATCGGTCACGCCGAGCCCAAAAAAAACCTATGGGAGATAAAAATAAATATGATGGAGTAGGAGATCCTATTAAAATGTTGCTCGAGGAATCCCTCACGTGAAAAAGGAATGAAATGATGGACAACTTCACACAGATCCTTCGATGGTTTCCCACGGGAGAAGAATCTTTGTCAAGCAACCATGTAACCCCCTTCAAGGTACAGGTAAACTTTGATATTCCATTATTTGAAGGACTGATAGATGTGGATGTTGAATATAAATGGTTGAATCTTCTCGAAGGATATTTTTCGGTCCACATTTTTTTCGATAGGGAAAAGATCACTTTTGCACTCCTCAAGGTCGTTCCCCATGTTAAAGACTAGTGGGATACTTACTCTGAGCAAAGGGCCATGGATGAATCTATAATTTTTTTGGTGGCCCCTACATGGGATTCCTTCTGAGATGCCATTAAAGAACAATACTACATTGTTGGAAGCTACGAGGACCAGTACACCAGATGGACCACACTATGTTGAGAAAGGGATCAAACAATACCAGACTTCACCAATATTTTCCATACCCTACACACCAAATTGGACATCAAATATTTTGAGCGGCATCTAGTGATAAAAATACCATTGTTATTTGCATAGATACATTCAAATAGAAATGGAGTTCCTAGACATCACCTCATTGTGAACGGCTTATAGATATGCTATCAAGATAGAGTAGAAATATAATCAGAAACAACAAGAGTTTAGATCTGCAAACCCCTAACAGCTAAAGCAGGGCAAAGGCGACCCCAACCCACACAGCAAGGGACCAAGTCGAGATGGTCGCCCTCAAGACAATCCATCCAAGACGCAACACAAGAAAGGCAACGAGAAGATGAAGAAGGACATGGGAAAATGGTGTGAGTACCATAAAATTCCTTGGCACAACATCGACGAATGTCGCTCCAAGCAGTCCCTCGTGGATGACCTGAAGGCTTCTAATTTAGAGGCTAATTCTGATTATGATTCAAATCCTGAAAGAGGGAAGCGGATTATCGATGTTGAACCCAGTGCCATGGTCGCTACCACCAAAGTTCGGCCAAACGAACCAGAAGAACCAGAGGAAGGGGAATGCCTCTTTCACTCGAAGATGTGGGTTAAGAGGGCTCCAATTCATTTCATTTTCGACAGCGGTATTTAGAAGAACCTGATTTCAGCAGAGGTCGTCAAGTGGTTGAACTTGCCAACAAAACCACACCCGTAGCCCTACACCATCGGTTTTCTTCATCAAGGAAGAGATAGTCGTGTCAGCCAACAGTGTCATCTAACCTACGACATCAAGCCTTTCAAAGATGAGGTACTGTGTGATATTTCTCCCCTTGAAGTTTGTGATGTTATTTTAGGACAACCATATTTGTGGAAGTGTCATGATGTGTATGAGTCTAGACCCCACAGTGTTATTGTTACTTTGGGTAGACAATTGTACAATGTAACGTCCCCGGCCATTAACCCCACTGTCAGGCAACGCTACTACGCAGAAACATTCTCATACTTATATATATAACATGCATTAAATAAAATTAACACATTTAACTAAACAATACAGAGTAATCACAGGATTACTGCTAACATACAAAAATAATGGAATTAACAGTAATTCATAATTGCATCGGAATACATGATAATATTGCAAGCATCACAGACATGCATTTTAATTGAAATTAAACACATATTGATACTTATCTTTGAAATTGTAGTAACTCCACCAACTACGTGCAGACCTTCCATGAAACTCCTAGCCTTAGACCACGCTCAGGAGTGGATCACCCCCGAGCTAGGACTAAGCTCCACCCCAGGCAAGGGAATCCTAGACTAGGCTAAGGTTACAGGAAAACTGCACAGAGAAATCAAAAGGATTCTCTCCAGGATCCTTCTTACACCCACTACTCACAGAATCTCATTCCCCACATGCTTGTTTCACTTGGGATTATACACCTTCACAAGCACAGTCCATCGGTGCTTCACCTCCCTCTCTGGGTCTCGGCAACAGTCCAAATCCGGAATTCTCAGAGCTCTGTAGTTGGTGCTGGAATCTCTCTGGGAGAAAACCACTTCCCAGCAAAATCTCTCACCTGGAGAGATTTTCTCACAGGCCTGAAAACCTACCTCTTCAACCACGGGCCTGAAAACCCGATTCTTCAAATAGTTTTCAACTCAATTCCCACAAGTTCAAGATAACAGCAACAACAACAACATTCGGTTAACTCACGGATGACAGTAGCAACAGGAAAATTGGGTGTGGACATCCAAAGATGGAAACAATCCACTAAGATGTAGCAGGGTTTAGGCAACACATAGAAAAACAACCCAAACGTTTAAGCACGAACTCGGATTTGCAGTGTGGATAAACTGGGTTCATAGGACACACAGGAGACATGGCTTAGTCCATGGGTTTTCCACCAGATTTTAGAGTGTGTGGCAAGGAATCAATGCAGAAGTTGAACGCAGACTCAAATGGTTGAGACGGAAGAAGTATCAACTTCTCAAGAAAACATCACAGGCTTCAGTTCTCAGAACTGCATGAGGCATACAGAGATCAGACGCATCAGCCACACAGTTCAGACATTGGACGAAAGAATCAAGAAACTGGCAGAACGAACCCCCAACTCAGCTAACGCTTTGGTTTTTAACCGCATGTGCCCAGGTCGACAATTGTCTTCCTGGCGCTGCATGCGTACCCTTTTTCACATGTTGGATTTGCATGCGTTGCCTCTACTAGGACTTAGGATAAAAACATGTTTTTCACATAGCATTGAAATAATAATAAAATATTATTCTCAAGGACTTGAGCCCCTAAGCTTAACCCCTCTTTCCAACCTTTCAATCCCTTTTCCCTTACCCACCCTATGGAATCTTACTCCCCCGTCACTCTTTCTTCATGGTTGGTCTGCACGCAACAATGTTTAATCATTATTAATGTTCTTCACAATTACATATACAAAAACAGGCTCCTAGCCTTTAACACTTAGGCTCTCAGGACTAATAAACACATAATCCCACCAGCTTATCAATACTCGGCTCACCAGCCTACAAAACATGATTTACAATTCATAAACATGATTACAAAAAGGCTCATCCTCGAGGATATTACATACAAGATCCCAGAGGTGGCACCACCTACTGCTATTTCTTTAATCTCTGTTAAGCAATGCAGTAAGGTCATTTCACAGACCGGGAAGTTTGTCTTCTTTGTGATCCATGCTCATAGTAAGAAGAAGGTTTTTGCCACATCCGTGGCCTCTACACAATTCCTTTGTTTGCAGCAGAAGAAAGTGGATGGGATCATGGAAGAATAAAGAGACATTTTCGCCTCACCTACAGGGGTACTGACAAACTGCCAAGTCAAGCATCTAATTGATCTGACCCCAGACGCACCTCTACCTAATGGACCAGTATATCGGCGCTCATTGATGGAGAATGACGAAATCAGGCCTTAGATCCAAGAGATTCTTCAAAAGGGGCACATCAGACCCATCTCATCCCCTTGCAGAAGCCTGATTGCACTGGTGCAGAAGAAGAACGGGGCTTGGCAACTTCGCATTGATTACAGAGACTTAAAAAAATCACAGTCAGGAACCGCTACCCCATGCCCAATATTTATGACCTTCTTTACCAACTCAAGGGGGGAAATTTCTTCACCAAGATTGACTTGAAGTCTGGCTACCACCACATTCCCATCAAACCAGTTGATGTCTGGAAGACAACCTTCAAGTCTAAAGAAGGTCTCTATGAATGGCTAGTCATGCCCTTTGGCTTAAAAAATGCACCAGCCACTTTCATGTGGTTGATGGATGATGTATTGAGACCCTTCACCCACTCCTTTGTGGTAGTATATTTGGATGACATCCTCATCTTCAGCAAAATGTGGGAGGAGCACATGCGGCATATTCAACAGGTTTTGAGCACTCTGCGGCATCACAAGATTTATGCCAACTTGGAAAAATGCTCTTTTGGCATGAACAGGGTCCAATACCTTGGATACATTGTTTATGAGCATGGGGTACATGTTGATCTAGCTAAGATGCAAGTCATTCGTGACTGGCCAGCCCCGACCACATTGACCGAGCTTCAGAGCTTCTTGGGACTAGCCAATTTCTACCGACGATTCATGTTGGGATTCTCCCATATTGCATGGGCCCTCAGCCAGGTGACCAAGGGAGGTGGTAGGGCCAAGTTCATGTGGGGGAAGGATCAACAACGATAATTTTATGATATGAAACATATTTTGTGCTTAGCTCCAGTACTCTCCTTGCCCAATCTGCAAAAACCATGCGAGATTCAGACTGATGCATCTGACTATGTTGTGGGTGCATTTGTCACTCAGCATGGGCATCTAGTGGCATACCATAGCGAGACACTCTCTAATAATGTCCAGAAATACCCCACCTATGACAAGGAAATGTATTCCATTGTACAAGCCTATCGTTAATGGAAACATTACATTCTATGGAAAGAGATGATCATACACATTGATCACAAGCCTCTGCATTTCAAATAGACACAGGGGAAATTGTAGAACGACCGCCATCAGCAGTGATCCACATACCTATAGCAGTTCCATCTCAATATCAAGTATAAGATAGGTATCTCCAATCGTTTCGCTGACTACCTCAGTCGGCCTCCTGTGGCCGCACTCACCAATGTGCTCCATTCCTGTGGACATGAAACATCAGAATGGCCCCATCTTTACTAACAAGATCCAAACTTCGCCACCACATATCATCTCTTGGGTACAGGCGCCACTGTCAATTATTTTCACATTTAGTATGGACTCTTATGCCACCTGGGCCATCTTTGTATTCCTACAAGCGAGCATGCAAAGCTAATTTGGGAAGCCCACTACATTAGGGTGGCAGGACATTTTGGCGTAGAGAAAATTGTGGTCATTCTTCAGAAACATTTTTATTGTCCAAAACTTCGACAATATGTCAGCAAGTATATCATATATTTCACCTCATGTGCCATTGCCAAGCCACCCATCAAGAAGAAAGTCTTATACACCCTTCTTCCTATTACAAACAAGTTGTGGGAATCCATATCCATGGATTACATGTTTGGTTTGTCATCCACCAAGCATGGAAATGACTGTGTGCCTGTGGTCGTTGATCAGTTTTTGAAGATGGCCATCCTCATAGCCTATAAGAAGAATTTCATAGTGATAGATACTGCTAAGCTCTTCTTTGAACGATTTTGGTGCCACTTTGGGATACCATAGACCATCATCTTCGATCGAGACAGCAGGTTCCTCAGCACCTTTTGGTCTAGTCTTTGGTCTTTGTTGGACACCAAGATCACAAAATCCACTTCTTTCCACCCCCAAACTAATGGCCAAACCAAGGTTGTCAATTGAATGATTGTGCACATGCTGTGCATGTACAATTCTAAGCATCCTCGTACATGGGACGAGAGTCTCCCATATGTCCAACACAGTTACAATAGGAATCTCCATAATTCCACTGGCCATAGCCCATTTCAGATGAGTCTAGGATTCCAACCCTTGGGACCCATTGATGTTGCACTTCCTCTTGCCACCGCACAGACAGACTCTTCCACTGATCATTATGTGATCGATAAAGCCACCAGATTCATTGAGAGGATTCAACACATCCGCCAATAGGTCCAGGAGATTTTTTAGAAATCCAATGCTAAGTACAAGTAGTTCCATGATAAACACAGGGTACCACACCAATTTCAGGTTGGAAAAAAAGTATGGCTACATTTGCAGAAGGAGCGTCTCACCGGGCCCCATCAGAAGCTTCGCCCACTTCATTATGGGCCTTACACTATCACCAAGGTTGTGGGTAGCAATGATTTTAAGCTCAACACTCCACCCTTCCTTGGTTTGCATCCAATATTCAACGTGGACCTCCTTCATCCATATTTTCCACCGTTATTGGACACCTCTGAGATTGTCGAATAACTGACACTAATAGAGCTCAACTCTGACTACATGGAAATAGCATCCACCAATCAAATAGTGGACACACAGGTCAAGGGCACTCGCTAGTAGCAGATCCAGCTTTATCAGGTTGTCAAGGAAGGGCAACTCCAAAACCAAGGCAAGTGGCTCACTCGGCACCAAATCCAGCAACATTTTCCTCACTTGATGGGGGAACTCAACGCAATGGAGACTATTGCTTCCTAAGGGGGGAGGATTGATCCAGGTGGATATTGGTGTCCACCCACCTATTCCAACTGGCTCCTTGTGTCCATTTTTTATTCAACATGTCTTTTTGTACTGCCTTATAATTGTGATTTCTACACTTCTGGGGTTGTCTGAAGCCTCACACATTCTCCAGGTGGATACGGGTGGCCTCTCACCTAATCCAACTGGCTTATTTTGTATGTTTTCATGTCAGCACATCTTGTTGTACTTCTAGGGTTGTTTTGGGGCCCTAAACGTTGTTTTTTTAACTCGCCACAATCATAATGTAGATGAATTCAAATTCTGATGGCGGAATGTGTAGCTCTCTTAAAGACCTTTCCAACAGGATATCACGCACCTAAAACGAAGCTCGTATGCAAAAGTTACGACCCTAGGAAGTTGAGGTACCAAATTACACCAACTTACCCATAGGGCCCACATGATTTTTGGTGTTTCGCCTTCTAGGGTTAGGTTTTTGGATGTCTAGGTTTTTGGCATTCATGAGTAATATGAAAAGGGCCTCTGGAGCCTCATAGTAATCCATTATGCTCAAACGGATGCACATAGAAACCACATCTCTTCTCAGAGATAGCTACCACCATTCAAGCAAGTTTCAGTTCTGCAGTTTTATAGTTTCAGCCTATTTCATTATTTAATAGAAGATATTGTTCACTAAATATTTGTGTTATGCTTCCTATCTCTGTGTTTATTGTATTTAGTATGTTAATCCATTCGTTCCGCTCCTAAATCTGGATCACAGATCCATTGATCTACGACCTCTATTACTTCATAACTTCGATGTTCAGGGGATTTGTTGTGTGACCTTCTCCTTGCTCCCAGAATGGTCAACGTTGGGTTGACCACAGTCTAGATATGATGGTCGGGAATAGCCCCACAGGGCCCTCAAATATATGGCTCACATGACTTCGTGAGTTCGGCGTTCAAAGGATTTCACTCACTCACCACCCCCTTTCTCCCAGAGTGGTCAACATCGGACTGTCCGCAACATGGATCCAACGGTCGGGAAGGATCTCGAAGCATCCCTAGATCTATTGTAATACCCCTAGGCCAAACCCAATTGTAAATGTAAATACAAATGTATGTAAGCTCGTGAGTTGTTTGATATAATTTTTGTACGCACCTTTCATGGCATAGTGTGTGCATGTATTGTGCAGTAAAATGATGAAGTGTGCACATTCCAGGATACCGCACACAGCAACTTAAGTGCACGCGATTTTGAGGCCAGGGAGCCTTTGTGTATATGTTGTGTTTTATAGACTGGTGAGCCAGTTATTATAAGATATGAGGTTTATGTTTGTATTAGGCCAGAGAGCCTAGATGTTAAAGGCCAGTGCGCCTATTTTTGCATATGTCTCATCATTAATATAAAATACATCGTTGCGCGCAAACCGACCACGATAAAAGAGTATGGGAGACTAAACTCCACTAGTTCAGGAATGGGGGGGGATAAAATTTAAGGAAAAGGGCTAAGATAGGGAGCTTAAGCCAAAAAGAAATATTAAATTAATATTCCTTAAAGTATAAAGTATGGATAATTATTTTATCCTAATTTCTAAGGATGGGGACAAGTGGGACAAAGTAGCTCCCAAAATGACAAGTGTCAAGTTTGGAACATGAATACATATAGTTTGGACTTAGTTCATTTTCCATCATTCAGGCATTCATTCAATCATCCAGTCGATCATTCCATCATCATTCACACACTCATTGAGCTATCCTTCATACTTTCATGTCACTGTACTTGAACCTATATCCATAACCATACCTGTTTGTGTACCTGGTTAGCTTGTGAGTTGAACTGAAGAAGCAAGTTGTCAGGCCCATGGGATATTGAAGAGGCGGGTTGTCAAGCTCGTGAGCAATCTCTCTGGGTGAGAGAATTGCAGGGAATTGATTTCCAAAGGTGCTAAACTGCAGCTACAGGGCTCAGATACTTCCTATTCGAACTATTGTTGAAGCCCGGAAAGGAAGTGGGGCAGTCAAAGGACAGTTGAGCAGAGAAGGGGCACACTTCCTAGGGTGGGACAGGCATGTGGGGAATGAGGGATTGTAGGTTGTTAGTTTGAGTTGGCACCTGTGATGGAGTATTTCCTGTTGTATGAGATAGTCATCCTGGTTAGGAATCCCTTTACCAGGGTGGAGTTTAGTCCTAGCTCGGGGGTGACCCACTGCTGAGAGTGATGAGCAGTGTGGTCTAAGGCTTGGAGGTTTGTGGAAGGTTTGCACGTAGTTGGTGATATTCTTACCAAGATAAGTGGCAATTGTGTGTTAATTTATATGATGCATTATTATTTATGTGTTATATTTATGGGCATTTCATTTTTATGTTGCATGTATATGCTTACTGTCATTTCCGTATGAATTATGCATTTATAGTATGTATTGTTTGTTTATGTTTTATATTTTTTGCAAGAGTTTTCTGTGTATATGTTTTAATTGCATGCAGTTCGAAAATTTTATGTGGCATAGCTCAGTTGGAGGTTGGGTATGTTATAATATGTTGAGTAGAGAATGAAAGTGTTTTCTATAGTAGCATGGCCCGACATGGATGGTCGAGGATGTTACAATATGGTATCAGAGCTTCAGTTTTCAACACTGAGCCTAGATGGGCCGAGCAAGTTGAGTTGAAGCGAAATTTCATAGAAGGTTGATTTTGAAGTGGCCAAATTTCCAGTTGTAGAGAATCCATGGTAAAAATTAACAGCAATTGCATGGAATTGGGAAAAATCCCCAATTTATGTTGTTAAATTCATGGGAAAATTGAGAAATTCAGCCATGCAGTGAGATATTCCTGATTTAATATCTGTTCTAGCAAATTGGAACCTAGAATGGGTCGAATTTGAAGTTACAGTGAAGCCATGACAGATGGAGCGAGATTAGTAATTAAAATTCCCAATTTGTGAATTGAGTGTGGGAAAAAATCGTTTCAGAAATGTCAACCCACATCGATTTGTTGTTATAGAGGTTGAACTGGTGTTATCGGGGTGAAATTGAACAAATTTCATAGTTTCAAAATGCCTATGGTAAAAATTGGGTACTGCACGGAAAAACATTGGCGTGTGGGCACGCGTGCTAAAATTTGGTGTTGAATGGAAAAACAATTGTGTGTTGGTGCGTGTGCTAAATTTTGGTGCTGCAGGGAAAAATGTTGGTGTGCAGGTGCACGTTCTAAAATTTGGCGTCGTGCGGAAAAATGTTGGCATGCAGGTGCACGCGCTAAATTTAGCATTGTGCGGTACAAATTGAGTGACGCATGCATAATAATGGTGTGTGGTATGCATACGCATAATAAAGTGCATGCGGTGTGCACACACATAATAATTGTGTGCATGGTGTGTGCAATATTGGTAGAGCGCAGAGGAATTTTGTTGGTGCATGCGCAATGTGGGTATATGTTGTTGTGAAACAATTTAATTAATGGTGCACGCGAAGTAATGGTGCATGGTGGGGGCGTACTAAAATTTGGCATGGTGCAGTGTGTAGAGTGAAATGTGCATGGAATATCAGTGTGATGAAAAAATTGCACGCAACAGGTAATAGTGCAAGAACCAAAATTTTGCGCGGTGGATATTGGCGCGCGACACAAAAGTAGTGCGCACCAGTTATTGGCGTGACAGAGAAGTGATGCTCAGTAGTTATAGATGTGTGGAGCATGAATTACGTTGTGATGTTATTGTGCATGCTAAATATGGGTGTACAGGTTGAAAATTGTGCACACAAAGTCACTCGGATGGTGAACAACAGCAGAAAACCAACGATTTTCTGCAACATTTTATAGTATTTGAACGTCATCTGTTTGCACCACGTTTTTTAGGCCCTTAACAACATTTTTAGCTACTCAAAAACAACGAGAACAGAGTGTAATAAAAATTTACACTCTATCTCTGTAGCTCAAATAAAAGAGCTCGGAGAGAGCTTTCTAATGGTGTAAACCGTTCGTCAAACGGAGCTTTTATGAGAAAGTTACAACAAAAATAGTGGAGGGTAAATTTTAAGACCCAACTAACTTCAAAGAACCATAACTTTTCGCTCCAGAATCGGATTTAGGCATAGGAGAAGTCAATGGAAACCTATTGAACCATAGAATACATTTTTATATCTGAATTAGATTTATGGGCATGTTAAAAATGTTTAATATGGAAAAGAAGGTACATGTAGCATTCCATACCAAAAACACGAATTGGCCTAGAACTTCAACAGGTTGTAACTAGCAGCCCAGAACCCGGAAAGAGGTGAAACTTGGACAGACTATCCAAAATATGTATATGAAGAAACCCAATTGAGCTCCTATGAAAAATCCAATGCATAATTACAACGCAGAGTTGCACCAAGTTGAAGTGTGAACAAAAAAATGAATGGGCAATTTTCAAATAACCATAACTTTCTGCTCAAGACTCATAATTGAGCATGGGAGCAGGTGTTGGATAGTAGAATATAAATATTCACCCAGAAAATTGATTTGGGCATTCAATTTTTCAGGAAATCAAAAGAAAGAGTTCTGATATATTATTGAACCAGAATGGTTCATATTTTTCATGAGATTATTGAAACAGTTATCCTGACAAAGTTTTGTTGGCTGCACATTTTGCAGAGTTAACAACAAATAGATCAGATTAGGATTAGCACAGAGTTCAGAGGAATGGAAGATGCATAGGGGACTTATATCCAGAAATATGATATCATAGGGATGGATTTCCATTTGGGCATTGAAGGAACAACCTCCAATGGACATGGAGAAGGAAGGGATGAAAACATGAATATGGTAGAGACCATTAAAAATTTACAGAAGGATGTCCAAATCCATAAAGATGATAATGAAAGTCTTATGAGAGCCAAGGAGAAACAAGAGGACTTCAACATGAAGTTAATGTAGAGCTTTAACAGAATAGAAAAGAAATTGGATAAGGATAATGGCTCAAGTAAATCAGGAAGTCATAGGTCTTCGGATGAGAAAAGGAGAACCAGAAGTGTTAGCAGACATCACCATCACTCCCCGAGGCATTCCAATAAGAGGGANACAAAATCAAACCTCCTACATTTGATGGTGAGCACAAGAAGGATGAAGATGCAAAGACATGGTCGCTAGGCATGAGAAAGTATTTTCAATTACATAATTATTCATCTCATGCAGAAGGAAGAATTTCCATCCATCAACTCAAGGGAAAATCATCCATGTGGTGGGATCAGCTTGTGCAAGTGCAACACATTAAAGAAAAAAGTGTTACTTGGAGGGAATTCAAGAAGTATTTTGAGAAGAAATGCTTGACTAAGAGATACTATGACAAGAAAATGAAAGAGTTCTTTGAACTCAAGCCTGGGAGTATGACCATAGATGAATATGAAAGAAGGTTTTTAGAATTGTTGAAGTATGTCTCTTTCATTAAGGATGAGACAGTTAAGATTCAGAGGTATTTGAGTGGATTTCCATCATTCATCAGTGACAAAATATAGTATGATGATCCCAAGACATTGGAGGAGACTATAAGGTGAGCTAAATTCCTATATGATCAGCAAAAAGCAAGGCCAACTTTCTAAAAATCTTGGGAAGACAAAAATAAATTCAAGATGGATCAGAGGAAGAAGGGATCTAAGCCGCCATTCTTCAGAAATAATCCTCAGGGACAGATAAATTATAGAGAACCCATAACGATTGAGACAGGGGGTAAAAGGCCAAGGCAACCACCTATTCAATGTTGGAGTTGTAAAGGAAATCATATGTTCATAGATTGTCCTCACAGAGGTGAAAAAGTGAGGACTGTTCACAATGTATAGCAAGCTGAAATAATGGAGGACATGGGCACAAATGTACCAAGGATCTATGTAGCCTTGGAAAACAATCAAGCAGAGTATCATTCACATCTGATTGAAGTGGAAGGTATGATCAACAACCAAACCATTGCTATTTTAATTGATTCAGGAGCTATTCATAGTTATATAGATCCTAAGATGGTGGAAATTTTTCATTTTCCAAGAAGCAAGCATGGAAAATCTTGGTTGGTGCAGCTAGCTTCGGGATCCAAAAGAAAAGTTAATGACATGGTTAAGTCATGTCTTATGGACATGAATGGACTGAACACTAGGGCAGATTTGAACATCTTTCCTTTAGGTTCCTATGACTGTCTAATTCGGATGGATTGGTTGGAACAACATCATTCTATCCTAGACTATCATAACAAGGAATTTACTTGATTGGATGAGGAAGGGAACCTAAGGAAAGTGCAGGGAATTCCCAGGGAAATAACCATCAAAGAAATTTTAGCATTGCAGTTGAAGAAATTTTACAGAAAAGGGTGTCAAATATTTGCAGCTCATATGGAAGAGAAACCTAAGGATAAGGTGCCAAATTTGGAAGATCATGCAGTCCTAGAAGATTTTGAAGATGTGTTCAAGGAGGTACTAGGACTACCCCCAAAGAGAGATATTGATTTCTCTATAAATTTAATGCGTGAAGCAGCTCCAGTGTCAAATGCTCCTTATAGAATGAGTACACCAAAGTTGAAGGAGTTGCAAACGAAGCTTGAAGAACTTCTGAAGAAGGGGTATATACGCCCAAGTGTGTCACCTTGGGGTGCCCCAGTCCTATTCGTGAAGAAGAAATATGGGACATTAATATTGTGCATTGATTTCAAACAGTTGAATAAAGTGATTGTAAAGAACAAGTATCATCTACCAAGGATTGATGATCTCTTTGATCAATTGAAGGATGCAAATATATTTTCAAAGATAGATCTCAATTTAGGATACCATTAGGTAAGTATTAAAGAGAAGATATCGGCAAGACCGCCTTCAGGACAAGGTATGGTCATTATGAGTTCACAGTGGTGTCATTTGGGTTGTCAAAAGCACCGGTTGTTTTCATGTGCTTAATGAATGG
>JASDQU010107112.1:943-12318 GCA_032191745.1 Picea mariana
CACATGTTCCCATCCTCCCATTGCATGCATTCGTGATTGAATGGATTTCCTCTATTTGGTAGAAAAAACTTTCGATATGATAATCAAAGGGGGTGGGGAAGCAGCAGTAATATAACAATAATATTATAATGTTATATGTTATAACATATAAAAATAATGTTAATGTTATAACATATAACAATAATTTTATATGTTACAGGAAGCAAGAGAGAGAGACAGACAAGCAACATGTTTGATCAATCAGCATTAAGGTCTCATCCGACAAGCACTACTACCTAATATAAATAAACGAGCGAGGTTATTGACACACTAATATTAGAAGATTAGATTAGGGATTTTTCCTTTCCTTGCCATGCCTTGCCTTCCCTTTCCTTGTCTTGCCTTGCCATGCCTTTCCTTGTCTTTCTTGTCTTTCCATGCATTGGCTTGCCATGCCTTGCCTTGTCTTACTTGCATTGCCTTGTCTTGGCTTGGCTTGCCTGGCCTTGCCATGTTATGTCTTGTCTTGCCATGACTACCCTTTCCTTGCCTTTTCTTTCCTTGCTTGCTTATCCTTTCCTTGTCTTTGTTTTCCTTGCCTTGCCTTACCTTGTCTAGCCTAGCCTTGCCTTGCCTTCCCATGTCTTTCCCTTCCTTTATTCTCTTGTCATGCCTTTCCTTGCCTTGCCTTGCTTTCCTAGCCTTGCCTTGCCATGTGTTTCCTTTCCCTACGTTGCCTTGCATTTCCTTGCTTTGACTTGCCTTGCCTTTACTTTTCTTGCTTGCCCTTTTTTGCCATGCCTAGCCTTGCTTTGCCTTTGCTTGCCTTGCCTTGCCTTGCCTTACCTTACCTAACCTAGTCTTCAATTGCCTTGCCTTCCCATGCCTTGCCTTGCCTTGTCTTGCCATGCCTTGCCTTTCCATGCCTTTCTTACCTAGCCTTGCCTTACCTTACCTTTCCATGCATTGTGTTGCCTTTCCTTGCAAAGCGTTGCATTGCGTTGCCTTGCCTTTCCCTTCCTTGCTTTGAATTTCCTTGTCATGTCTAGCCTTGCCTTTCTTTTTCTCTCCTAGCCTTGCCTTGCCTTGTCTTGCCATGCCTTGCCTTTTCTTGCCTATCCTTCCCATGTATTTCCCTACCTTGTCTTGGCTTGGCCTGGCTTGGCTTGCCTTTCCTTGCCTTGTCTTGCCTTGCCTTCCCATGTCTTTCCTTGCCTTTCCTTGTCTTTCCATGCCTTTCCTTTCCTTGCCATGCCATGCCTTGCTTACCTAGCCTTGCCTTTCCTAGTATTGCCATGCCTCGCCTTCCCTTTCCTTGCCTTGCCTTGCCATGCCTTGCCTTCCCTTTCCTTTTCTTGCCATGCCTTGCCTTGTCTTTCTTTTCTTTCCATGCATTGACTTGCCATGCCTTGCCTTGTCTTGCTTGCATTACCTTGTCTTGGCTTGGCTTGGCTTGCCTGCCCTTGCCATGTTTTGTCTTATCTTGCCATGACTAGCCTTTCCTAGCCTTGCCTTGCCTTTTCTTGCCTTGCCTTACCTTACCTAGCCATGCGTTGTGTTGCTTTCTTTGCCTTGCCATGCCTTGCCTTGTCTTGCCTTGCTTTCCTAGCCTTGCCTTACGTTAACTTGCCATGTGTTGTGTTACCTTGCCTTGCCAAGATTTGTGTTGCCTTGCCTTGCCTTTCCCTTCCTTGCTTTGAGCTACCTTGCCATGTCTAACCTTTCCTTTATTTTTCTCTACTAGCCTTGCCTTGCCTTGGCTTGCCATGCCTTGCCTTGACTTGCCTTTTCTTGCCTTGCTTTCCTATCCTTCCCTTACCTTTGCCTACCTTGTCTTGGCTTGGCTTGCCTTTCCTTGCCTTTCTTTGACTTGCTTTGCCTTTCCTTGTCTTACCTTCCCATGTCTTTCCTTGGATTTCCTTGTCTTTCCATGCCTTGCATTTACTTTCCATGCCATGCCTTGCCTTGCCTCCTAGCCTTGCCTTATGTTACCTTGCCATGCGTTGTGTTACCTTACCTTGCCAAGATTTGCGTTGCCTTGCCTTGCCTTTCCCTTCCTTGCTTTGAGCTGCCTTGCCATGTCTAACCTTTCCTTTCTTTTTCTCTACTAGCCTTGCCTTGCCTTGGCTTKCCATGCCTTGCCTTGAMTTKCCTTTTCTTGCCTTGCTTTCCTATCCTTCCCTTACCTTTGCCTACCTTGTCTTGGCTTGGCTTGCCTTTCCTTGCCTTTCTTTGACTTGCTTTGCCTTTCCTTGTCTTACCTTCCCATGTCTTTCCTTGCCTTTCCTTATCTTTCCATGCCTTGCCTTTACTTGCCATGCCATGCCTTACCTTGCCTAGCCTTGCCATGCCTTGCCTTCCCTTTCCTTGCATTGCCATACCTTGACTTCCCTTTCCTTTCCATGCCTTGCCTTGTCTTTCTTGTCTTTCCATGCATTGGCTTGTCATGCCTTGCCTTATCTTGCTTGCATTGCCTTGTCTTGGCTTGGCTTGGCTTGCCTGGCCTTGCCATGTTATGTCTTGTCTTGCCATGACTAGCCTTGCCTTGCCTTTTCTTTCCTTGCCTTACCTTACCTAGCCTAGTCTTCACTTGCCTTGCCTTCCCATGCCTTGCCTTGCCTTGTCTTTCCATGCCTTGCCTTGCCTTTCCTTGCTTGCCTAGCCTTGCCTTACCTTACCTTGCCATGCATTGCGTTTCCTTTCCTTGCCAAGTGTTGTGTTGTGTTGCCTTGCCTTTCCTTTCCTTGCTTTGAGTTGCCTTTCCATGTCTAGCCTTGCCTTTATTTTGATATCCTAGCCTTTCCTTGCCTTATCTTTCCATGCCTTGCCTTGCAATGCCTTGCCTTGAATTGCCTTTCTTGCCTATCCTTCCCTTGCCTTTCCCTACCTTGTCTTGTCTTGGTCTAGCTTGGCTTGGCTTGCCCTTCCTTGCCTTCCTTTGCCTTGTCTTTCCTTTCCTTTCCTTGCCTTGCCTTCCCATGTATTTCCTTGTCTTTCCATGCCTTGCCTTTCCTTGCCATGCCATGCCTTGATTAACTAGCCTTGTCTTTCCTAGTCTTGCCATGCCTTGCCTTCCATTTCCTTGACTTTCCTTGCCATGCCTTTCCTTACCATGCCTTGCCTTGCCTTACCATGCCTTGCCTTGTCTTTCTTTTCTTTCCATGCATTGGCTTGCCATGCCTTGCCTTGTCTTGCTTGCATTGCCTTGTCTTGGCTTGGCTTGGCTTGCCTGGCCTTTCCATGTTATGTCTTGTCTTGGCATGACTAGCCTTGCCTAGCCTTGTCTTTCCATGCATTGGATTGCCATACCTTGCCTTGTATTGCTTGCATTGCCTTCGCTTGCCTTGCCTTGCCTTGCCTTGCCTTGCCATATTATGTTTTGTCTTGCCATGACTGCCCTTGCCTTTCCTTTTCTTGCCTTGGCTCGCCTTGCATGCTTAGCCTTGCCTTAACTTTCTTTTCTTTCCTTGCCTTAACTTGCCTAGCCTAGCCTTGCCTTTCCTTCCCATGTATTTCCCTTCCTTGATTCTCTTTCCATGCCTTTCCTTGCCTTGCCTTGCCTTGCCTTTCTTTTCCTTGCTATGCGTTGCCTTGCCCTACGTTGCCTTGCATTGCCTTGCTTTGACTTTCCTTGCCTTTACTTTTCCTTCTTGCCCTGTGTTTCCATGCCTAGCCTTTTATTTCCATGTGTTTCCTTGCCTTGCCTTTTCTTGCCTTACCTTACCTAGCCTAGTATTTTCTTGCCTTGCCTTCCCATGCCTTACCTTGCCTTGCCATGCCTTGCCTTGCCTTGTCTTGCTATGCCTTTCCTTGCTTGCCTAGCCTTGCCTTACCTTGCCTTGCCATGCATTGCGTTGCTTTTCCTTGACAAGCATTGTGTTGCGTTGCCTTTCCCTTCCTTGCTTTGAGTTTCCATGCCATGTCTAGCCTTGCCTTTATTTTGCTCTCCTAGCCTTTCCTTGCCTTGTCTTGCCATGCCATGCCTTGACTTGCCTTTGCTTGCCTTGCTTGCCTATCCTTCCCTTGCCTTTCCCTACCTTGTCTTGTCTTAGCCTGACTTGTCTTGCCTTTCCTTGCCTTTCTTTGCCTTGCCCTTCCTTGCCTTCCCATGTATTTCCTTCCCTTTCCTTGTCTTTCCATGCCTTTCCTTTCCTTGCCATGCCATGCCTTGCTTACCTAGCCTTGCCTTGCCTAGTCTTGCCATGCCTTGTCTTCCCTTTCCTTGCCTTGTCTTTCTTGTCTTTCCATGCATTGGCTTGCCATGGCTTTCCTTGTCTTGCTTGCATTGCGTTGTCTTAGCTTGGCTTGGCTTACCTGGCCTGGCCTTTCCACGTTATGTCTTGTCTTGCCATGACTAGTCTTTCCTAGCCTTGCCTTGCCTTTTCTTACCCTGCCTTACCTTACCTAGCCTAGTCTTCGCTTGCCTTGTCTTCCCTTTCCTTTCCTTGCCTTGTCTTTCCATGCCTTGCCTTGCCTTTCCTTTCCTTTCCTTGCTTTGAGTTTCCTTTCCATGTTATGTCTTTTCTTTCCATCACTAGCCTTGCCTAGCCTTGCCTTGCCTTTTCTTGCCTTGCCTTACCTTACCTAGCCTAGTCTTAGCTTGCCTTCCCTTCCCATGCCTTGCCTTGCCTTTTCTTTCCATGCCTTGCCTTGCCTTGCCTTCCCATTCCTTGCCTTTCCTTTTCTTTCCATGCCTTGCCTTGCCTTGCCTTACCTTACCTTGCCATGTGTTGCATCACCCTGTCTTGCCAAGCGTTGCGTTCCCTTTCCCTTTCTTGCTTTGAGTTGCCTTGCCATGTCTATCCTTACCTTTCTTTTGCTCTCCTAGCCTTGCCATGTCTAGCCTTGCTTTTCTTTTTCTCTCCTAGCCTTTCCTTTCCTTGTCTTTCCATTCCTTTTCTTGACTTTACTTTGCTTTCCTTGCTTTCCTATCCTTCCCTTTCCTTTCCCTACCTTGTCTTGGCTTGGCCTTGCTTGGATTGCCTTTCCTTGCCTTGCTTTGACTTGTCTTGCCTTGCCTTCCCATGTCTTTCCTTGCCTTTCCTTGTCTTTCCATGCCTTGCCTTTCCTTTCCATGCCATGCCTTACTTACCTAGCCTTGCCTTTCCTTGTCTTTCCATGCCTTGCCTTTCCTTTCCATGCCATGCCTTGCTTACCTAACCTTGCCTTTCCTAGTCTTTCCATGCCTTCCCTTCCCTTTCCTTGCCATGCCTTGCCTTGCCTTGTCTTTCTTGTCTTTCCATGCATTGGCTTGTCGTGCCTTGCCTTGCCTTGTCTTGCTTGCATTGCCTTGTCTTGGCTCGGGTTGGCCTACCTGGCCTTACCATGTTATGTCTTGTCTTGCTATGACTAACCATGACTAGCCTTACCTAGCCTTGTCTGTCCATGCATTGGCTTGCCATGCCTTGCCTTGTGTTGCTTACATTGCCTTGGCTTGGCTTGGCTTGGCTTGCCTGGACTTACCATGTTATGTCTTGTCTTACCATGACTGCCCTTGCCTTTCCTTTTGTTTCCCTGGCTTGCCTTGCTTGCTTAGTCTTTCCTTGTCTTTGTTTTCCTTGCCTTGCCTAGCCTAGCCTTGCCTTTCCTTCCCGTGTCTTTCCCATCCTTGATTCTGTTTCCATGCCTTTCCTTTCCTTGCCTTGCCTGTCGCCTTGCCCTACATTGCCTTGCATTGCCTTGCTTTGACTTTCCTTACCTTTACTTTTCTTGCTTGCCCTGTGTTTCCATGCCTAGCCTTGCCTTATTTTTGCTTGCCTTGCCTTTCCATATATTACCTTGCCTTGCCTTGCCTTACCTTACCTAGCCTAGTCTTCACTTGCCTTGCCTTCCCTTGCCTTGCCTTGTCTTACCATGCCTTTCCTTGCCTTGCTTGCCTAGCCTTGCCTTACCTTACCTTGCCATGTGTTTCATTTCCTTTCCTTGACAAGCGTTGCATGGCATTTCCTTGCCTTTCCCTTTCTTGTTTTGAGTTGCCTTGCCATGTCTAGCCTTGCCTTTATTTTTCTCTCCTAGCCTTGCCTTGCATGTCTTGCCATGCCTTGCCTTGACTTGCCTTTTCCTACCTTGCTTGCCTTTCCTTACCTTGTCTTGGATTGGCCTGGCTTGGCTTGCCTTTCCTTGCCTTTCTTTGCCTTGTATTTCCTTGCCTTGCCTTGCCTTCCCATGTTTTTCCTTGCATTTCCTTGTCTTTCCATGCCTTTCCTTTCCTTTCCATGCCATGCCTTGCTTACCTAGCCTTGCCTTGCCTTGTATTGCCATGACTAGCCTTTCCTAGCCTTTCCTTTCCTTTTCTTTCCTTGCCTTACCTTACTTAGCCTAGTCTGCGCTTGGCTTCCCTTCCCATGCCTTGCCTTACCTTGTCTTGCCATTCCTTCCTTTTCTTTGCCTTGCTTGCCTAGCCTTGCCTTACCTTACCTTGCCATGTGTTGCGTTGCCTTGCCTTGTCAAGCGTGTGTTGCCTTTCCTTTCCCTTCCTTGCTTTGAGTTGCCTTGCCATGTCTAGCCTTGCCTTTCTTTTGCTCTAAAATTAAAAAAACTACTAAGACTCGAAGGAATTCCGCAAGACTCTAGTAGATATCTAGCATGGTCATTTACAATATTCCTAGACCCTATTCATCCATTGCGCTTGATCATTAGAACGCCTTTTTCCACTTTGGTGGATTATTGTGGAGTGAAAAACTCAAGGGTAATTAAAAAGGCTGGTTAGGCCAAATTAATTACCTGAGGAAAAAAAACACTCGATGAAAGGACTTCCCTAATAATAAATTCCTAGGCAACTAACCTACAATATGATCCATGTATACCCATTACATTATTATCCCATACAGGGGAGTGGAAAATCCAATTAAAAAAAGAAGTGTTGGGGCCAAAAGTGCCTTGTAGAACCAATAAGTCTTCAACTTGGTTGCATTATCAGGTTCATAGCTTCATGGCACATGGAGTTGACCCCCTAGTCAAAATAGATGGTCAACATGGGGGTTTTGATGCACATGTTTGGATGATTTGATTATTGGATGTGATTTACATGTTATGATCCCTATGACTTATGAACCCCTGGAGGGCATACTTGTTGTTGCTGCAGGACCACACCCAATGGACAGGTACACATGAATGAATGATTAGCTCAGACCTTCATGGGGTTGAAAGCCCACAGATGGATGTGTAGCCTAAGACAGGGGAAAGTAGACATCAGAGATTTTCACCATGAAGAAAAAAGGACGTCACCTTTGGAGGCACCCTGGCAGACCTAGACCCAGGGGGATCTTGCTCTTCCACATAGACGTTGGCCCTAGAAGGCCCATGATGTCATCATGACCCTGGACGTTATCCAGAGATAGGGTTTCTATTTTTGAGGCATTTATGAGCCTAGTGGCATGTGTGGGCTTCATCTGGGGTCATACCCAAGTGACTTTTACTTTATTTAATTAATAATTAATTAATTAAATCAATTAAATTAATTAATTAACCATTTTACCTCTAAAAAGTGGTTTATCCCTCCTTGTGGCTTCTCTGGACACTGAAAGTCACTTCTCATCATCCTATCCTGTAGTGTTATTCCTTCTGATTCTGATGAGCTATTACACTAAGAGGTTCCTCCAAGTATTTTGCCCAATATAACCTCCTTAGTGAATTTAATTAACATATAGCCCAAAATAACTCAAAATTACGAAAATCGTCGGACTACAACAGAACCAAAGCCAAGTTGTGCAGAATGGATCATGATGATGAAATAAGATGAGCAATGCAAGTCAATCCCAATAAAACCCCTCAATAGCTCTTGTACTCGCTATCACCCCCGTTTGGCTACTCTGGTCAGCATAACACTCAGTAATATAATGATGTCCCAAAGTGGGGACATTACAAAGAATTGGGAGGTGTGTGTTCAACATGTTTAGGAGATGTTGCCAAGACTGAGAGAGCATTGAATAGTTGGCATTATGAGAAATAGTTCATATCCTTTGCATTCTATTTCCTCACTATATTTCACAGTTGATGACTCACCAGCAGTTAATTTGCCTGATTTTATGCAATGTTTTCTTGTTATCCTTAATTTCTACTGCCCAACAAGAGTAGGGACATTGTAAGTGTGCATGCAGACTCAGAATTACATACCTCAAGATAACATAACTTAATTTGTCGAGGCTATAGAGCATATAGAAAGAAGTTTGATATCTACTGCCTTCATATTCATGACAGAATGTATTAGAGTCATTATAGGGACAGCATGGAGCACAATCTATGCTGTATATTAATTAACTATATTAATTTTTGTGTTGGCAAAGATGTATGTACTATGTACACCGAGATGATAATGGTAAAGAAAAGTTCATAATAAAAACATCTATACATTTTCCAATCCTTATGACTCCAAGCTTCTTACAAAGTGGTGGCAGGGAAATCCCACTGTCTGTAATAGAAGTCTGTGGTGTGAAAAGCTCTCTGTTAGGAATACAAGTTTTCTCATTTGTTGACTTTGTCCTTTGTTATCGTTAGACCTTTCATATCTTCTTCATTAGGTTTTCATATGCATTTCTATAGAAAGTCCATACTTAAAGGCATCAATTCAGTAGTTAATTAATTTAGTTTATTATTTGAACCCGTAGATTATTGTGGAACTTAAGGATGTCTAGTTCAGCTCTGCAGAGATTTTTGTAATTTTAGGAGAAGAAACAATCTATAAAGGACAAGACAGATAATAGTGAAGCTTTCAGGGAAACATATTAAACTTGGTTTCTTTTATTGGTATACTTCTTCCATATGAGCTTTACTAATTTTGTTGTTTTTCTATGTTGTCTGTAGGTATGCTACTATCGCTACGTGCGTTTTTTCTCTAGTGGTAAATTCTTGTACAAGGTCAGCTATTCTATACTTGAAAAAGAATATTTGGTGATATCGACCTTCAATGAATCTTTGTAAACATGTTTTTACAATTTGTTCCCTTACTGTTATAATAAATTCAGAACTCATCTCAAAACATGAAGGAGGTTGCAAAAGAAATGCATGGACGACCATTGAAAGATGAGTCTATCTTTGGTGGTCGCTACACAATGATGAAGGATCAGGTTTTAACTTTTCCTTGCATTCATTATTTTTTTTTCTACAAATGATTATTTGGCTTCTAGGAGGAGGCCAAAAGGATTGTTAAAATTCATTCTAGTGTCACACATTGATTAGGAAGTGTTGGATGGAACGATGGGACTTGAAAATTGATTGGACATCTCACTTAGTTTTTTCACTGCTGGTTTCTTATGCAGCTATCTAGGAATTTTGGGAAACTATACCAAGAGTCACCCCCACGGTTTGAGCATAGGGTGTCTCGCGAGGCCCTCGCTGGTTGTCCAACCTTGTCTCACGAGGCCCCATTGGTTGTCCAGTCTTGTCTTGCGAGGCCCTCTGCAATCTGAAGTTGCAGAGTTGTTTCAAGTATGGGCAACCGGATTGCTGCAACATGTGTTCTTGGAGCGACTTGTCATTGTCTTCAACAAAGGTTTACAGGGTTATTGCATCACTCTTGGAGGAGGATTGGAGATTTGGAGTTATCCTTTTGCAGATTGGAGAAGCCATCTACTAAGAGAGATCAGGGAACTACACTAGGTTTTGGTTTTCATTTTATTTTTGTTGATTTGTCACAACTGCTACAACAACCCTAGTCATTGTATTGTGTGGTCAAAATTCCATTATTAATAAAATGCCATATTATCTCTTCTATCATTGAAGAAAAAATGAGGTACTATGAGGCTTCCTAAACAAGTTTGTCTTTGAATTGAAATTGAGCTCTAAGTTTTGCTTCCAAACTATCCTTTGTTGTTGTTTATGGCAGCAAACAATCAAGTAACTTTCCACTCATAAGTTTTATGGTTAAGTTTTCTTTGAGGTGCCCATGCAAGTGTTTTCGTAACCCAATGTTAGCACATGCAATATAACTCAAAACAAGTAACACTCTAGATCTGGATCCCCCTGATCAAAATGGTCAATGAGCTTCTGAGTGAAGTTTGCATATGCCATGATCTGATTGTGTCCTAGGGTGATCAATCCATGGTACCACCAATCATGAGCTTTGCCATCCAAGTGCATGGTGGAAAACTTGATGGCTTCCATCTCTCATGGGGTTAAGTTGTAGATAAGTATATAGCTTCTGTACCCATTCCCGTGCTGTCATTTTGGCCGTGCAATCAAAGTATGGGATTTCTATCTTCCCCATGCTTCGTTCCAGCTCATAATTGCTTCTGTGATTTGGCTTAGGTTTATGTTTGAACTTAAGCTGGCAGTATTGGTCTAAGGACATCTGTCTCTGAATTCCCAAGTCTAGCTCATGGCACTTCCTGATACACTGAACCATCTACTCAAGAAAATCATCCACATGTTCCTGTTGTGACTACCCATCTATGAACGTGGGTAAGTATGGTCTAGGAATAGCCCTGCTACCCATTTTCCCATGTGGGATGCCCCCTCCATGGCTCCCCTCTGACTAATGATAGGAAATATGCTCAGGGTTATATCTGGGAGCCTTCTTTGGGTTGTACCTATTCCCCCCTTGTGAACCACCAGTCTCTTTGTTTCCATATATCTCTGGTCCTTTCCCCTTATGAGTTATCTACAGTAATAGATCGACTATCCTAGTCTAGTTCTCGTCCACCTTCCTTAGGTTATCATCTACTTTTTTCAAGGTCTCAGTAATTTCGGCTTGTCCTTTGCGGGTTATGTCATAGTTCTCCTGTAGGTGAATGACCAATTTACTTTCTATTTGGTTTATGGATTTATTGAATTCTCTTGCCAAGTAAGCCAAGCCCTGGGGTTCACCTTCCTCACTTGAACCCTCCATTTCGGCCTTTGTTTCACTTGCATGTTTCTTATTTCTACCCATGTATATACCATTGTACCGATGCATGCACTAATCCTCACAGGCTGAGAGGATCAGAGCTCTGATACCACTGTAATGATCCCAAGCCAATTTTTTTCTTGAAACCACTAACTACCACTGTGTGTTTGTTGATTATTTGTTCTGCAGGTGGCTATTGATGTTTCGGCCTTAGGGTTTGTTCCAGTTATTTAAATGGTGTTCATACAAGATCTATCTAACACATGCAAGATTACAAGAATACTCAAGATATGGGAAACACAAGCATAGATCTGACCTTTATTATGAAAAGAATGAACCAGATACAATATAGAGAAGATTTGGAATAGTCCTTAGATGGCTCCAATAGATAATAGATATGAGCTGCTAAAAAATGCTCCCGCTAATACAAAAGATGTCTCCAAAGGCTGAATACAATCTGAAGACCCAAGGTGCCAACAATAGGTGAACGCTCAACCCCCCCCCTAGGCTGCTGGTACGTCCTGTTGGCTGAAAGAGATCAATCTTTTGGCCTAGTTGAAGGAGATGCTCAAAT